>JARQOD010000016.1:427616-478087 GCA_033576555.1 Oophaga sylvatica
GGTGACAAAATAGAGCCCAAAGTAGGAGCTTTTCTAGCTACATATTGTATATCATTTGAAATTATATGTTTTAGTTTGTTGTCCTGATTCAACATCGGGATATTCTTTTTAATTATGTCAACTATACTCTTAAACTGAGGGCTGTAATCTCTTGAAAATGGGATAGAAGAGGAATTTTTATTTTTGTGTCTATTATCTTGTTTAAACAAAAGTGAATTTCTGTCTACTCCATTAATTTGGGCTTTTGCTCTGTTTAAAGTCCAATCTGGATATCTTTGCTTGTAAGTCTGTAACAGACTTTTTCACTTTCTTGTTGAAATGTTTCTAATGTTTTTAATAATTAGATTGTTGTATTTTTTCGTTTTTTTGTTTTAATCTTATAATATATTTAGTGCAGCCAGCATAAGGTGTTACCCGAAAGGGCATTAATTTCAAACAGCTGTGACAACCTTTGAGAGTGAAGTATAAAAAGGATTCAATATCACTCCATGCATGCCATGATTAAGAAGTTTGTTGTGACGGTAGGTAAAACGCTGCCATATTGTGCACTATGCTGTAACCTAAAAATATTTTTTACGTGGTTTACCATAAAGGATGATATTTTTTTATATGGATAAGTAAAAATTGAAAATTTTTAACCATTTATTGTTCCTGCTGGATTCATCATCTTTTTGTTCCTCATTGCTGAACTGGCCACTCAACCTTTATCCGTGCAGGAACAGATGAGGAAAAGCCCATACATATGTGAGCTATCCCTTATTTTTTTCATGTTGATAAAGTAATGTCCTATCATAGTAGAATATGAAATTAAGCTAAAAGTGTGAAACTTTAAGGTGACAAATAAGAGGTGAATGTGAAAGAAGAATGAATTAAATACCATAAAGGAAATGATATTGTACATGTGGAGGTGGCAATTATAGACCATGCATAAAATAAAGAAAAATATGTCAGTGAACAAATGTAAATGAAATAGTGTGAGAAATGAAAAACTAATGATATATATTGAATGAATATACTAAAGGGACAAGTGAGGGAAAAATGAAAAATAAAACTGAAGTTGTAATTATCATACACCAAGATGTTTAAAAAGAGTATATATTAATTGGCGCTGATAGCAGGTGTCGCCTTTTACAAGATAATATGGTAAAAATACTCTACATGAGTCAAAATGAGGATTAGAAAAAATGACACTAATAAGAATATTACTTTATAACTGAACTTTGTGCTTTAACCCCTTCACCCCCAAGGGTGGTTTGCACGTTAATGACCGGGCCAATTTTTACAATTCTGACCACTGTCTCTTTATGAGGTTATAACTCTGGAACGCTTCAACGGATCTTCGCGATTCTGAGATTGTTTTCTCGTGACATATTGTACTTCATGTTAGTGGTAAAATTTCTTCGATATACCTTGCGTTTATTTTTGAAAAAAACGCAAATATGGCAAAAATTTTAAAAATTTTGCAATTTTCAAACTTTGAATTTTTTTTTCCCTTAAAACAGAGAAATATGTCACACAAAATAGTTAAGAAATAACATTTCCCCCATGTCTACTTTACATCAGCACAATTTTGGAACCAAAATTTTTCTTTGTTAGGAAATTAGAAGGGTTAAAAGTTGACCAGTGATTTCTCATTTTTACAACAAAATTTACAAAGCCATTTTTTTAGGGACCACCTCACATTTGAAGTCACTTTGACGGGTCTATATGGCAGAAAATACCCAAAAGTGACAGCATTATAAAAACTGCCCCCTCAAGGTACTCAAAACTACATTCAAGAAGTTTATTAACCCTTCAGGTGCTTCACAGGAGCTGAAGCAACGTGGATGGAAAAAATTAATATTTAACTTTTTAGCCACAAAAATGATCTTTTACAAACTTTTTTTAATTTTCACAAGGGTTAAAGGAGAAAATGGACAGGTAACGTTGTTGTGCAATTTCTCCTGAGTACGCCAATACCCCATATGTGGGGGAAAACCACTGTTTGGGCACACGGCAGAGCTCGTAAGGGAAGGAGCGCCGTTTGACTTTTTCAAACTAAAATTGGCTGGAGTTGAGATTGGACGCCATGTCGTGTTTGGAGAGCCCCTGATACGCCTAAACAGTGGAAACCCCCCACAAGTGACACCATTTTGGAAACTAGACCCCCTAAGGAACTTATCTAGATCTGTTGTGAGCACTTTGAACCCCAAAGTGTTTCACAAAAGTTTATAATGCCTGGGTGTGAAAAAAAAAAAAACATTTTCCACAAAAATGATTTTTTAGTCCCAAAATTTTGATTTTTCCCAAGGAAATTGGACCCCAAAACTTGTTGTCCAATTTGTCCTGAGTACGCTGATACCCCATATGTGGGGGGGGGGAAACTGTTTGGGCGCATGGCAGGGCTTGGAAAAGAAGCAGTAACGTTTTGGAATGCAAACATTGATGGGGGTCATGTTCCATTTGTAGTGACCCAGATGAGCCTAAACAGTGGAAACCCCCCACAAGTGACCCCATTTTGGAAGCTAGACCCCCTAAGGAACTTATCTAGATCTTTGGTGAGCACTTTGAACCCCCAAGTGCTTCACACAAGTTTATAATGCCCGGGCATGAAAATAAAAAATCCTATTTTTTTCCCACAAAAATTATCTCTTAGTCACTAATTTTTTATTTTCCCATAGGTAACAGGAGAAATTGGACCACAAAATTTGTTGTCCAATTTGTCCTGAGTACGCTGATACCCCATATGTGGGGGGGAACCACTGTTTGGGCGCATGGCAGAGCTCGGAATGGAAGGAGCACTATTTGACTTTTTCCAACCAAAATTGGCTGGAATTGAAATTGGACGCCATGTTGCATTTGGAGAGCCCCTGATGTGCCTAAACAGTGGAAACCCCCACAAGTGACCCCATTTGGGAAACTAGACCCCTAAGGAACTTAACTAGATCTTTGGTGAGCAATTTGAACCCCCAAGTGCTTCACACAAGTTTATAACGTAGAGCCGTAAAATTAAAAAATTATATTTTTTCCACAAAATTGATCTTTTCACCCCAATTTTTATTTTCCCAAGGGAAACAAGACTCCAAAAGTTATTGTGCAATTTGTCCTGAGTGCGCTGATACCCCATATGTGGGGGTAAACTACTGTTTGGGTGCATGGCAGAGTTTGGAAGGGAAGGAGCGCCGTTTGACTTTTTCAACGCAGAATTGGCTGGATGCCATGTCGTGTTTGGAGAGCTCCTGATCTGCCTAAACAGTGGAAACCACCCACAAATGACACCATTTTGGAAACTAGACCCCTCAAGGAACTTATCTAGATGTGTGGTGAGCACTTTCAACCCCAAAGTGCTTCACAGAAGTTTATAACGTACAGCCGTAAAATAAAAAATTCTTTTTTTTTTTTTTACAAAAATGATTTTTTAGCCCCCAATATTTTATTTTCACAAGGGTAGCAGGAGAAATTGGACCCCAAAAGTTGTCCAATTTGTCCTGAGTATGCTGATACCCAATTTGTGGGAGTAAACTACTGTATGGGCGCAGTCGGGGCTCGGAAGGGAAGTAGTGACGTTTTGGATTGCAGACTTTGATGGAATGGTCTGGGGGAGTCATGTCGCATTTGGAGAGCCCCTGATGCGCCTAAACAGTGGAAACCCCCCACAAGTGACCCCATTTTGGAAAATAGACCCCACAAGGAACTTATCTAGATGTGCGGTGAGCACTTTGAACCCCGAAGTGCTTCACAGAAGTTTATAACGTACAGCCGTAAAAATAAAAAATCCTTTTTTTTTTTACAAAAATTATTTTTTCGCCCCCAATATTTTATTTTCACAAGGGTAACAGGAGAAATTGGACCCCAAAAGTTGTTGTCCAATTTGTCCTGAGTACGCTGATACCCAATATGTGGGAGTAAACTACTGTATGGGCGCACGTCGGGGCTCGGAAGGGAAGTAGTGACGTTTTGGATTGCAGACTTTGATGGAATGGTCTGGGGGCGTCATGTCGCATTTGGAGAACCCCTGATGCACCTAAACAGTGGAAACCCCCCACAAGTGACCCTATTTTGGAAAATAGACCCCACAAGGAACTTATCTAGAAGTGTGGTGAGCGCTATGAAGCCCCAAGTACTTCACAGAAGTTTTATAACATACAGCCTTAAAAACAAAAAAATCATTTTTTTTTTTACAAAAATGATTTTGTCGCCCCCAGTTTTTATTTTCCCAAGGCTAACAGGAGAAATAGGCCAAATTGCACAATAACTCTTGGGGTCCAGAGTATGCTGATACCCCATATGTGGGGTAAACTACTGTTTGGGCGCATGGCAGAGCTCAGAAGTGAAGGAGCACCATTTGACTTTTTCAACGCAGAATTGGCTGGAAATGAGATCAGACGCCATGTCACATTTCGAGAGCCCCTGATGTGCCTAAACAGCAGAAACCCCCCAATTCTAACTCCAACCCTAACCCCAAACACCAATAACCCTAGTCCCAACCCTAACCACAAACCTAACCCTAACACATCCATAACCCTAATCCCAACCCTAATCCTAACGTTAGCGCCAACCCTAACCCTAATACTAACGTTAGCGCCAACCCTAACCCTAACTTTAGCCGCAACCCTAACGGAAAAATGGAAATAAATACATTTTTTTAATTTTATTATTTTTCCCTAACTAAGGGGGTGATAAAGGGGGGTTTGATTTACTATTTATAGCGGGTTTTTGTGATTGGCAGCTGTCACGCTAAAAGACGCTTTTTATTGCAAAAAATAGTTTTTTGCATCACCACATTTTGAGAGCTATAATTTTTGCATATTTTGGCCCACAGAGTCATGTGAGGTCTTATTTTTTGCGGGACGAGTTGTCGTTTTTATTTGTACCATTTTTGAGCACGTGACATTTTTTGATCGCTTTTTATTTCGATTTTTGGGAGGTTAAAATGAACAAAAATCAGCAATTCATGAATTTCTTTTGGGGGAGGCGTTTATACCGTTCCGCGTGTGGTAAAATTGATAAAGCAGTTTTATTCTTCGGGTCAGTACGATTATGGCGATACCTCATTTATATCATTTTTTTAGGTTTTGGCGCTTTTATAGAATGAAAACAATTTTATATAAAAAATCATTATTTTTGCATCGCTTTATTCTGCGAGCTATAACTTTTTTATTTTTTCGCTCATGATGCTGAGTGATGGCTCGTTTTTTGCGGGACAAGATGTCGTTTTCAGTGGTACCATGTTTATTTATATCGGTCTTTTTGATCGCGTGTTATTTCACTTTTTGTTCGGCGGTATGATGATAAAGCATTGATTTTTTGCTGCGTTTTTTTTTTTTTTTTTAAAGGGTTCACTAAAGGGGTTAACTAGTGGGACAGTTTTATAGGGGGGGTCGTTACGGACGCGGCGATACCAAATATGTGTACTTTTATTGTTTTGTTTTTTTTATTTACAGGAAAAAATGAATTTATTGGGGAATATTTTTTTTTTTTTTATGATTTTTTTTTTTACACTTTTTATTTTTACTTTTTTTACTTTTTTACTTTGTCCCAGGGTGGGACATCACAGTATTTTATCAGATCGCTGGTGTGACAGTGTGCACAGCACTCTGTCACACCAGCGATCGCTCTGGCATCGCTGCAGGCTTCCCCAGCGCCTGCTCTCAGCAGGCACTGAGGAAGCCGCCTCCCTGCAGGACCCCGGCGCCATCTTGGATCCGGGAACCTGGAGGGAGGACGGACCCTCGGAACAGCGCGACACATCGTGCTGCTCTGAGGGTCTCAGGGGAGCGCGCAGGGAGCCCCCTGCCTGCGCGATCCTCCCCTGTGCCCCGGGTACACCGCGATCATGTTTGATCGCGGTGTGCCAAGGGTTAATGTGCCGGGAGCGGTCCGTGACCGCTCCTGACACACAGTCACGGGTGTCAGCTGTGATAATCAGCTGACACCCGGCGGCGATCAGCTGCGCTCCCCCCGGGAGCGCAGCTGATCGCCCATGACGTACTATTCCGTCCATGGGAATTAGGTCCAGGGTCACATGGACGGAATAGTACGTCTGATGGAATAAAGGGGTTAAAGTGCTTCACTGCATGAGGCCGATATCTTTACGGATGGCGTGGGTCTTTTGTTGATTCACAGAAGAAAATAAATTAATTAAAATTAGTCATAGATCCCGATATATAGTGCTCCCTTAAATAATAATAGTCTGTTTTTAATTTACAATACTCTATTTTACCTTAATTGACCCAAGCAAGGTCCTGATTTATAAGAAGTGATACTAAGCACAAGATAGATTTCTTCAGGGCGTCAATCCTTTTAGTTTAGCAAATGGATCACAATCCTGGTGTATAAGGTGCTGCAGCGCATGGATGAATACCTTCACCAAAGAGTTAATTTTTCCAGGTTACCAGAAATAAAGTCCTGATTTATATCCTAATCCAATGTCTAATGCTTTTGTTAAAAATCAGTATTCTTAGTCAATGAATTTCGCGGTAATGATTTACATGATGAATTTAGAAGATGAACGCTGGCTGGTGACGGGCGCTTAGTTTCCAGCGGCACTCCTGTAAGCGCGAGCAAGCGCTTACTGGGCCTGAAGGACCTATGTGACGTCTTCAGTCACGTGACGCTTAGAAGTCATATGGTGTGCACGTAGATACAGCAAGCAACTAGGACCATTTCCTACGTGTTTCGGAAAAATACAGTTTTCCTTCCTCAGGGATGGTCCTTAGTATGTTGTTAGGTTTTTTATAGTGAAGTGTCAGTCAAAAGCAATATAATTATATTTCACTGTTAAGTCCCCTCGGCTTTAAAGTATCTGGTTCAAATATCCAGTGACTCTGTACTTTAGACATTTTCTTAAAGAAATTCCCTTTACGCCAGTCAGGTTTAACAATTTGAATGCCCGTTATGTCAATACCTTTAATAAAGCCTCCATGCACATTAGCAAAATGTTTAGAGAGGGGATGGTCATCAAATTTTTTTGTAATATTCCGCAGGTGCTGATTAATCCTAGTGCACATCAGTCTTTTTGTTCTCCCAATATATAGTTTATTGCAGGGACACTTGATGGACTATATCACTCCTTGCGTTGTACAAATAATAAAATCAGTAATTTGATGAGATCTTTCCCCATTATTAATTGTGTTTTTTTTTCTTTATATTTAAAATTTTACATGCTCTGCATTTCTTGCGTGGAAAAAAACCTTTTAAATCTTGTCCAAAAAGGCTATGATGTTTTTGCACAGCAGGTTCTCGTATAGATGGAACAATCAGGTTCCCCAAATTGTTCAAACTAGGGTTAATGGGTATTTTTTCACCAATAACTTTTTTGTCCCTTAAAATATCCCAATGTCTTTTCACAATTTTCTTTAATATCTCAGTGTTAGGGTGAGTTTCCACGGTCAGTAAACGCTGCGTGTTTGGCGCTGTGCGCTGGCGCAGCGCCAAACACGCAGCGTCCAGATGTTACAGCATAGTGGAGGGGATTTCAAGAAATCCCGTCTCCACTATGCGTAACAATACGCAGGTGGCAAACCTGCGTAAACGGACATGCGGCGCGTCTTTTTAGACCGCAGCATGTCCTCGCGTATTGCGGCGACGGTGCGTAGCCGCAACATAATTAGCACAGGGCTATGTAGCCCTGCGCTCTTTCCGGAGGTGTTCCGGAGGTGTCCTGAACACCTCCGGAAAGAGCGCGCGTCAGAAAGGGGGCGGGGCTTAGACGGAGCGGAATTTCCGCTCCGTCAAAAGCGCTATGGTTCCGGACCGTGGAACCATAGCCTAAGAATTATATTGGGTGATGATAGGGACATTAATATAATTTGTATCAACATTTTTCTCTTTATTCTTCTCATTACTAATTATATCAGATCTGGGTATTTTCTTGACATCATTTTTTGCTCTCAAAAGAAGGTTATAATCATAACCTTTATCCAAAAATTTTTTGGTAAAAATAGTTGCTTCTTTCTCAAAGACTTTTGGGCTCGAGCAGTTTCTATGGGCTCTCATAAATTGACTGCGGGGGACATTAATTAGCCACCCCGGAAAGTGGCAACTCTCCATATTGATGTAGCTGTTGGCGTCAGTGGTTTTAGTGTATGTGCAGGTTTTCATTTCCCTATTTTCAATATATATTTTTAAATCTAAAAAATTGACTTCTTTGGAGCTGGTAGTGGCAGTAAAAGTCAAATAAAATTCATTTTAAATGTTTAAAAAGAGACCAAAATGTGAATAAAATGAATAGGTGTGAATTTTCACAGGGAAAGTTATAAAGGAGAAGTGATTTGGAACATTATTAATGTAGGTATATTAATAAGTAATTCTGCATACATTATATATACATATGATTTTATATTCTCAAAATATGAGGATGTATAACAGAATTACCATAACAAATTAATTTTAGGACAAGCTAAGGCTAGCCAAGAAAATAACAGGAATTTTAGTTCCCATGCTTAATTTATAAATATTTTGATACATCCTATGGCAGTGTTTTCAATAATATCACAAAAAATAGACAAAAGTCCATGATCAAAAAGTAGAATCTACAGTGGGTTCGGAAAGTATTCAGACCCCTTTAAAGTTTTCACTCTTTGTTTAAGGTTCCATTCATTGAAAATAAGCTCTGCACTTGCGCTTTCCTGCTCTAGTGCTGCTTCTCTGCTGCTTTGCTCCTTGGTGCCATCAGTGATGTCGTGACAACAGCGCATGTGACTTCTACAGCCAATCACTGGGTGATGCCTATGTGATTAGCATGAGCTGCTCACCCAAATGATTGGCTGCAGTGGTCCTGTATACTATAGTACTGTAGCAAAGAATGGAGCAGTGATAGAGATGCAGCATTGCAGTAGGGTGGAGGGTGAGTAACCTTTGAGTTTGACATTTTCAATGATGGTTCTTAGTGAAAAAAGGAAAAAAAATCCCGGTAAACCCCTTTAATTGGAAAACTGTAACATGCTACAAAGCTACGACTAAGTAGGAAATAACGTGTGGGCATACATAGCAATGCAAGCTGTAAAGAGGTAACCACGTTCTCATGAGCGTTGCACCATTATCAAACATTAGTACCAGCGAGGTTACAGTTAGTCAGATCTCCACCAATTTGGCACAATACGATCCTATCCTAAAGTGAACCCGGAATCCCATTTTAACAACATGGGCAACAGCAGCAAAACAACATCTTGCATGGGTTTCTCTTCTTGTATTTAACAGCTAGCCTTATCTTTTCATTGGTCCTCTGGATATATTCCTCCGTGTTCATTACAGCCGTTTCGATGTTGTTTAAAGTCTCTCCTTTCTCATCTACTAAGATAGAAACTTGGAGAAAAATGTCTCTTAAGCCCTTGATCTGATTCTCTAAAGTAATCAGTTCTTTGTGATCCTCAAAAAAGAATTCAGGCTATGTTCACAGTTTGAGGCGTTTTCGCAGCCGAAACAGAGCACAAATTCTCAAAATCCTCCTCAAAAACTTGGGAGTTTCTGCTCCAAAAGCTCAGCTAATAGACTCAGTGTACAAATGCTCAGAGTGAACTGGCTCATAACTGGGAGAATGCCCACCACAGATCGGATACAGAGAGGTCACTCATAATAAAATGAAACACTTCAGTTGCTTCATGACTGATGCCTTCGGATGTAACATGTTTTTTTTTACTTTAATGTTTTATAGGCCATTTTATGCCACGTTTTTACATAGTTTGTTAGAGAATAAAAGTAATATTCTACTAAAAAAAAAAAAGTTTTTACTCTTTGTTTCATTTCAGCCATACGAGCTCCTTGGCCAGTTCCTTTGCGCTCATGATTCTCATTTGGTCTGACATGCGCTGTGAGGTCTTATATAGACAGGTGTGTGCCTTTTACAAATCAAGTCCTATCAGTTTAATTAAACACAGCTGAACTCCAATGAAGGAATAGAACCATCTCAAGGAGGATCACAAGGAAATGGACAGCATGTCACCTAAATATGAGTGTCTGAGCAAAGGGTCTGAATACTTATGACCATGAGATAGTTCAGTTTTTCTTTTTTAACAAATTTGCAAAAATTTCTACATTTCTGTTTTTTTTCAGTAAAGATGGGGTGCAGAGTGTAAATTATTGAGAAAAAAAATGATATTTTTTGCATTTACCAAATGGCTGCAATGAAACAAAGAGTGAAAAATTTAAAGGGGTCTGAATACTTTCCAAACCCACTGTAATTAGACAAAGCAGAATCTAACATCAGAAAATTCCTATTACTTAATATTTTTCATGGAACAAATGGAGGAAAGAGGCTACAGCCATCGCAATATCAAAAATGTCTTTTAACGAGCCAAAAATACATCAAGAAATTATAATAATAATAATTTTATTTCTATAGCGCCAACATATTCTGCAGCACTTTACATTATAGAGGGGACTTGTACAGACAATAGACATTACAGCATAACAATAAACACAGATCAAAGTAGATACCAAGAGGAATGAGGGCCCTGCTCACAAGCTTACAATCCATGAGGAAAAAGAGGAGACACAAAAGGTAGATGGTAACAATTGCTTTCATTGTTCGGACCAGCCATAGTGTAAGAATCGGGTGTTCATGTAATTCTGCATAAACCAGTTAACAGCCAAAGTATGTAACAGTACAGACACAGAGTGTTAGGGTCTGCGGAACGCACCAAATATATGATGTAAAGAGGTGCGTTCGCAGCCCGGGGTCCACCGTGCAGGCGGAGCCTGCTGCTAGTAAAATGGCGCAAGAAGCGAACTCTGTTATCCCGCAGAGTCGCCAAAATAAACGCTGTAATGCGCTGTGGCAATATGTGCAAACTCTGTTATTCCACAGAGCCGCTAGAAGGAGTGCCGCAGCGCTATATGGCGGTGTGCGAACTCACTTAACACCACTGAGTCGCAAAATAAACACGCTAGGGCGCTGTCTAGCGTTGAAAGCGAACCGTTACGTCACAGAGCCGCTGAGAAAAACTTCTGTGTCCTGTCAGGCACCCAGGTACACAGTTGACTGCTAAGCGAACATAGAACGTGATCATGCGCTAATGTCCTCGCGTGAGACACCCGCAATCTATGGCGTCTGAACGCCAGGCCCTGAATACGGCAATCAAACTCCTCACCGGTGTAAGGTTCTTTGTACATGTTCTTGAAACTCGTTTTTCCGTCGGCCATTTTGCTTTCTGTCTTGTTGCAGCTATCTTGCCCTCAGTCAAAATGGAGTTTTCAGCTTTCATGTTCCTGCCCTGATTCTCTCCCTCTTGCTTCTTAAGCAGCCACAGCTGAGCAATCAGTGCTTCTGAATCTAGCCTGCAGTGAACCTGTGACTTTACTCCTGGAAGCCTTGGACTTTGTACTCCAGCTATTTCTACTGAGGAACTCTGGAACTCTTGTGTGGACTCTGAACCCTGCTCTTTGAAAGATCCACGTTTGCATGGACTTACGGTAACAGAGAAGAAGATCCTGAACCTGTTATGGAGAGTGATTGCTGAGCTTAAGTTACTCTGGCCTGCTGTGTCTCCTGTTTCTGTATCTGCAAACTGTGTGACTATTTTTGCCAACTTGTATGAAGTAATACAAGACCTTTTATAGAAAAACCTGTGTCTCATGTATTTTCATCGCACCCAAGCACAAGACGCTATATGAACTGTACTACATACATTACAAGATTCAGAAGCCAAATGTTAGTGTCTGCTGGGTCTGGGAAGGCTGTGTCTGCTGTAACTGTGGATATCAGACGTCCGCTTGTACTTTCTGTGATGACAGTGGTTGTGACTTCTCACAACCATTCCAGGTGAGCAATTCCCTTAAGTTTTTTTTCTGCAGTGTTACCACAGGTAAACACTATTGTTTTTTTTTCTTTTCTCTTTTTTGTGTCTGCTGTAACTGTGGATATCAGACGTCCGGTTGAACTTTCTGTGATGATAGTGGTTGTGACTTCTCACAACCATTCCAGGTGAGCAGTTCCCTTAATTTTTTTTTTCTCTGCAGTGTTACCACAGGTAAACACTATTGTTTTTTTTTTTTTTTTCTCCTCCTTCTAGTACTCCTGTCTTAAAAGATCTGGAAGATGGAGGCCCGCATAAAAGAACTTTTCGGAGTGACTGATAATATCCTTGCAGATTTACAGAATATAAAAACCCGTTTTACAAACCTACAAGACCTCACTAATCACAATTTGCAAGTGTTTGGACAGACTGCCCAGGATTTGCGAGCCAGGATTGAGGCTCTAGAGGGGCGAGTTCAGGCTCCTGCCGTAGCCCCGAGTTCTGGGATTCCCAAGTTGCCCCCTTTTCGTTTTGGCGGTGAACGTGAGAAATTCAGGGGATTTATTAACCAATGCAATCTTTTTTTTTCTGCACATGCTTCACAATTTCCCACTGAACGATCTAAAGTACTTACTATAATTATGTTGCTTACCAATAAGGCTTTGATGTGGGCAAACCCTCTGATTGAGACTGAGGATGAATGTTTGGATCATCTTGATGCTTTCATTTCAGCCATGGGACAGGTGTTTGATGACCCCAATCGAGGTGCAACAGCTGAAGCAGCCATGTTAGCTTTGCGCCAAGGTAAGCACTCGGTAGCTGAATATGCCTTGGATTTCAGGAGATGGGCCCTTGATACCACCTGGGACAGTTCCGCCAAAAAATCTATTTTTCGAAAGGGGTTATCTCCACTAATTAAGGATGAACTTGCTCAAGCCGACCCTCCCAATGCGTTAGGTGACTTTATTAACTACTGCATCCGTATTGATACTCGTCTGACTGAACGCAGGCAAGAGAGATGGTTCGAAAGCAATCGCACTAACCTTTTCCTACCTTCCTCTCCAGCTAAGGAACCTTTGAGTAGGATCACACGGGAACCTGAACCTGAACCCATGCAGGTAGACTCTTTACAACAACGGGTTAGTGATGCACGCAAGGAACATCGTTTTAAGGAGAATCTATGTTTCTATTGTGGTAAGTCAGGGCACTTCATTATAAACTGCCCCAGCCGTTCTCGTAAGACTACTGCAGCACTCATTCACTGTGAGTGTTGCGAGAGGAGATCTGTCAGGTCCGAGCCTCAGGCTCCAGAGAGATCTGCAGCAACAGATCTTGATTTCTCGGACTTAAACTCCGTTACTTCTGAGGACGATGACTGTGTAAATGCTGCAATTTTTCAAGTTTCTTCAGCGGTGTCCCAGCTAAGTTGTAGGAAAAACAATTCTCATTGCTTCCTTTCCATCAAACTCTGGGTTAACTCAGTCTGGGTGTTTAGCTCTGCTATGATCGACTCAGGGGCAAGTGGGAATTTTATGGATGTCTCCTTTGCTCTGAAACAGGGGATACGTCCAGTGAAGAAGGCTACTCCAGTACAGATGGAAACTGTGGACGGTTCCCTGCTGACCTCTGGACCAGTGGATCAGGAAACGGAGCCTTTGAGGGTCCTTATGGGTAAAGATCATCAAGAGAAACTGTCCTTTATGCTTATCTCTTCTCCCCACTTTCCCATTATTCTAGGGCTACCATGGCTGCAGGCTCAGAACCCTACCATTAACTGGGAGACCAAGGAATTATACTTTCCAGAGAAACAGATGACTCCAGAAATTTCAGCGTGCTCTGTTCCTAAAGGAACCATGTCAGTCCCTGAACTACCAGCTGTATACCAGGACTATGTGGATTTATGTGACAAGAAGAACGCTGACCAGCTTCCCCCTCACCGTCCATATGATTGTCCAATTGAATTATTGCCTGGAGCAGAGATCCCTTTTGGTAAGATCTACCCCCTGGCGGGGCCTGAGCTAAAGGCTTTAAAGGATTACATAGACGAAAATCTAGCCAAGGGCTTCATACGCCCCTCTTCATCTCCTGCAGGTGCACCCATCTTCTTTGTGAAGAAGAAAGATGGATCTCTGAGACCCTGCGTAGACTATAGGGAACTCAATAAGGTTACTATTAGAAACCGTTATCCATTGCCTTTAATCCCTGAGTTATTGGAGAGAGTGCGGCATGCCAAAATTTTCTCTAAATTGGATCTCCGTGGGGCCTATAACTTGGTCCGTATTAGACCTGGGGATGAGTGGAAGACTGCATTCAGGTCACGCTATGGACACTTTGAATATCTAGTTATGCCTTTTGGTCTGAGTACCACCCCAGCCACTTTCCAACACTTGGTGAATGACATCTTCAGGGATCTCCTAGATACATTCGTGGTGATTTATTTGGATGATATTCTAATTTTTTCTAACTCCACAGAGGAACATCATGGACATATGAGAATGGTCTTGGAACGTCTAAGACAAAACCATCTTTACATCAAACTTGAAAAGTGTGAATTCCATAGGACCGAAATTCAATTTCTGGGGTATGTACTGTCTACACAAGGAATTAGTATGGATGGAAGCAAGACCCAAGCCATCAAGGATTGGCCAAGTCCTAGAAATGTGAAGGAGGTGCAGCGCTTCATCGGGTTTGCCAACTTCTATAGACGTTTCATTAGGAATTTCTCTGAGGTAGTGTCACCTATCACCCAACTTACCCGGAAAGAGTCTAGGTTCTCCTGGACTCCCCAAGCCCAGGAAGCATTTTCCCGTCTGAAAGATAAATTTACCACCGCACCTATCTTGGTACATCCCAACCCCGAACTTGCCTTCATAATAGAGGTGGATGCTTCAGACTGTGCCGTTGGAGCTATACTCTCTCAGAGAACAGGTGAGAAGAATGTCTTGCATCCCTGTGCCTTCTTTTCCCAGCAGTTGTCTTCGGCTGAGAGGAACTACGATGTGGGCAATAGAGAGTTGTTGGCCATTATTGCCGCCTTCAAAGAATGGAGACACCTTCTTCAGGGAGCTGCACAGCAAATAGTCGTCCTGACAGACCATCGTAATCTTGAATTTATCAGGTCGGCTAAATGCCTGACTCCTCGCCAGGCTCGCTGGAATCTTTTCTTAAATCAATTTAATTTTGTCATTTCTTATAGACCAGGATCACGCAATGGAAAGGCTGATGCACTCTCTAGGATTCATTCAGCAGAGACCCGTCCACTTGCTCCTCCTAAGACTATTCTTCCTGACTCTAGATTCCTGGGAGTGATTCATAATCAAGACCTACTTAAGGACATCAAGGAAGCATACCATGCGGATTCCTTGTTGGCACAACCCCCAAGGGACGTAAGTCTTGTCTTTAAGAATGGTGTGTGGATTCTGGGACAACGTCTGTATATTCCTGAAACAGTCAGATTGAGAGTATTGCAACTCATTCACGATTCCAAGATAGCGGGGCATAGAGGAATTCTAAAGACACAGGAATTTCTTTCTCGTTTCTTTTGGTGGCCCACTTGCAGGAAGGATGTTTTAAACTGTCACTTCATGTGAAGTCTGTGCAAGATGCAAAACACCTCGCTCCTCACCAACTGGTCTGTTACAACCTCTTCCCACCCCGTCCCGCCCGTGGGGATCCATTTCTATAGACTTCATTGTGGAGTTACCAACCTCTCAAGGGAAGAACACCATTCTAGTGGTGGTTGACCGTCTAACAAAGGCGGCTCATTTTATCCCTTGTGTCGGCTTACCCACTGCAAAACAGACATCCGATTTGATGATTAAAGATGTGTTTCGCTTACATGGAGTACCAGATGAGGTTATTTCGGATCGAGGGGTGCAATTCACTTCTAGGTTTTGGCAAAATTTCTGTGCAGCATTGGACATTAAAGTAAACCTTTCTTCTGCTTTTCATCCTCAGACTAATGGACAGACCGAACGAACCAATCAAACCCTGGAGCAGTATCTCCGCTGCTTTATCTGCCACCTACAGGATGATTGGCTGGATCTACTTCCATTGGCTGAGTTCTCTTATAACAACTCTCAGAGCGCCTCCACTAAGCAGTCTCCTTTTTACTCCAATCTAGGTTATCATCCTAACATTCTACCACGATTTCCCATAGAAACGCCTTTACCAGCAGTGGCTGAAAGAATCACGTCTTTACAGAAGAATATGGATCTTCTAAAGGAGAATCTGGAATCGGCTCAGGAAAGGTACAAGAAAGCAGCAGATAAATTTTGTAAACCTGCACCAGCTTTCAAGGTAGGAGACCTGGTCTGGCTGTCAACCAGAAATCTTAAGTTAAGGATTCCATCGTCTAAGTTGGGACATAAGTACATTGGACCCTATAAAATCAGTAAAATTATAAGTGCTGTTGCTTGTCGTCTTCAACTGCCCAGAAGTATGAGAATCCACCCTGTCTTTCATGTATCCCTACTAAAGGCTGCAACACCAATACATTTCCTGGACGTTCTTCTCCTTGCCCTGACCCAGTGCTAGTCGATGGTCAGGAAGAATTTGTGGTAGAAAGGATTCTAGATTCCAGGTTATACAGAAATCAGTTACAATATTTGATTAAATGGCAGGGCTACCCAGTGGAGGACAACTCATGGGAACCAGTCAATAACGTTAATGCTCCTCGTTTGCTTCGCCAGTTTCATCAGAGGTACCCAGACAAGCCTGGTCTGAGGCCATCCGGAGGTTGTCCCTAAGGGGGGAGTAATGTAAGGTTCTTTGTACATGTTCTTGAAACTCAGTTTTTCCGTCGGCCATTTTGCTTTCTGTCTTGTTGCAGCTATCTTGCCCTCAGTCAAAATGGAGTTTTCAGCTTTCATGTTCCTGCCCTGATTCTCTCCCTCTTGCTTCTTAAGCAGCCACAGCTGAGCAATCAGTGCTTCTGAATCTAGCCTGCAGTGAACCTGTGACTTTACTCCTGGAAGCCTTGGACTTTGTACTCCAGCTATTTCTACTGAGGAACTCTGGAACTCTTGTGTGGACTCTGAACCCTGCTCTTTGAAAGATCCACGTTTGCATGGACTTACGGTAACAGAGAAGAAGATCCTGAACCTGTTATGGAGAGTGATTGCTGAGCTTAA
Organism: Oophaga sylvatica; assembly: GCA_033576555.1. Taxonomy (NCBI): domain Eukaryota; kingdom Metazoa; phylum Chordata; class Amphibia; order Anura; family Dendrobatidae; genus Oophaga; species Oophaga sylvatica. The sequence goes on from JARQOD010000016.1 coordinate 444,463, forward strand.
GTTACTCTGGCCTGCTGTGTCTCCTGTTTCTGTATCTGCAAACTGTGTGACTATTTTTGCCAACTTGTATGAAGTAATACAAGACCTTTTATAGAAAAACCTGTGTCTCATGTATTTTCATCGCACCCAAGCACAAGACGCTATATGAACTGTACTACATACATTACAACCGGTTATGCCGGTAATCTAGGGCATCTAGGACACCGACCCTGACCAGCTAGCATACCAAACTCCTCACCGATTAAGTTGGTATTCTAGGGGCTTATTTCAGCCGGGCCCTAGCCACACACACGCATGACCACACTGGCGCAAAGCATATGACGATTGATATTAGCGCATGGCGGCCCAGCCATGCTACCTTTTTATAGTAACAGCTACAGGACCTGCCAGAAACAAGGACCAATGAAACTTGTTCCAGAACACCAGTAGTCACAGGACCTTCCTGGCGGACCAATAGGAGCTACTGCAGTAACAGAGCATGTGACCCCTGATCTCCAATGAGAGATCTCACTCTGGGCATGCTCAGAAGGGGAAAACAAGGACTTTGTCCTAAAGACATCTGCTCGCCGCTAACCAGTACTGGCCACAGTAGCAGAGCCTGGAGGAACAGCAGTAATCCTCTGCACACTGTTAGACTGGGCAAGACGCTGGGACCGACGTCTAAGCTGAGGAGGCTCCACTGAGGACGGAAACGAATGTGGGACCGCAGCGGGACTGGTTTGAGACTCCCCTTGTGCAGCAGTGGGAACTCGAACCCTAACATTACTCCCCCTCCTAGTGCCCCCCCTTCTTTGGGCCTCGCTGCATTCATAGGCAGCGATGAGCTGCGGAGCGTGAACATGCTTGGCAGGCTCCCAGAACCTATCCTCAGGCCCATAACCCCTCCAATCCACCAAATAAAATTTTTTGCCTCGTACCACCTTGCACCCAACAATGGCGTTCACCTCATGATCGTCGGTAGATGAACCCGACGTCCCGGCAGATGACTCGGAAAACCGGGAAATGGCCACGGGTTTCAGGAGGGACACATGAAAGGTATCGGTGATACCAAGGCGAGGCGGAAGGGCTAGGCGGTAAACCACCGGGTTCACCTGCTCAAGAACTTTAAAGGGGCCCAAAAAGCGAGGTGCCAACTTGGTGGACTCTACACGTAGCCTGATGTTTCGGGCAGAAAGCCACACTAGGTCACCTGGAGCAAATGTAGGAGCGGGGCGCCTATGGGCATCGGCCGAAGACCTCATCCTCTCTTTGGAGGCCTGAATGGCATCCTGGGTGCGGTCACAAATGTCCCGTGCCTCCACAGCCCAGTCTGCCCCCCCTGGAATCGGCGGAAGACACGGGCATGGGCACTGGTACCCGCGGATGCTGACCGTAGTTCAGGAGGAATGGGGTCTGTCCGGTGGAGTCAGCCACAGCATTATTTAGAGCGAACTCAGCCCACGGTAGCAAGGATGCCCAGTCATCCTGCCTGGCAGAGACAAAATGTCGCAAATATGTGACCAAGGTCTGGTTGGCCCTCTCTACCAATCCATTCGTCTCGGGATGGTATGCAGAGGAGAGATTCAGCTCAATGCTGAGTAAACGACACAGCTCTCTCCAGAACCGAGACGCAAACTGGGGACCTCGATCACTGACAATTTTGTCTGGCATACCATGTAGGCGGAAAATATGCCTAATGAATAATGCTGCCAAGGCCTGTGCAGATGGTAACCGTGGTAACGGCACTAAGTGCACCATTTTGGAGAAGTGGTCGGTTATAACCCAGATGATGGTGCAGCCCGAGACTTGGGTAGGCTCACCACAAAATCCATCCCGACCATCTCCCAAGGCCTGTCTGCCACCGGTAAAGGGAAAAGTAGCCCAGCTGGCCGTTGTCGAGGGGACTTATTCTTGGCGCAGGAGACGCACGCCTGAACGTATTCCCTGACGTCACGGACCATATGTGGCCACCAGTATGTCCTTGCCAGCAACTCAGATGTCCTTTTTGCCCCAAAATGTCCACCAACCCTGGACGAATGTGCCCAAGAGAGTACCTCCGGTCGCAAATTGGTGGGCACAAAAGTCTTGCCCGGAGGCACAGACTCAAGCAAAACCGGGCCACAGTTCTTAGGCTCTCTGTGGGGACAATCAACCGAGGTTCCTCCTCCACCTCCTCAGAGGACAGCACGGAGCGAGAAAGCGCATCGGCCCGAATGTTCTTCTCACCGGAGAGGAAATGGAGGGTGAAATGAAACCGGGAGAAGAACAGGGACCATCTGGCCTGACGAGAATTTAGCCGCTGGGCGGTCTGTAAATAGACCAAATTTTTGTGGTCAGTGAAAACTTGAAAGGGAAAGCGAGCCCCCTCCAGGAGATGTCTTCACTCGGAAAAGGCCAACTTCATGGCTAGCAACTCCCTATCCCCAATGGAATAATTCCTCTCCGCTGGTGTGAAGGTCTTGTAAAAGAAGAAACAAGCATGTTTCCGACCTTGAGCATCCTTTTGAAAAAGGACTGCTCCAGCACCAACGGACGAGGCATCGACCTCCAATAAAAAAGGCTTATCAACCTCGGGGCGATGTAAGATGGGAGCGCTATCAAAATGGGACTTAATTGAAGTAAAGGCCTTGGAGACCTTCTCTGACCACAATTTGGGATTGGCTCCCTTCTTGGTGAGGGCTACCAAGGGAGCTACCAAAGTGGAGAAGTGGGGAATGAATTGGCGATAGTAATTAATGAACCCCATAAAGCGCTGCACCACTTTAAGAGAATGGGGTTCTTGCCAATCCATCACAGCCTGTAGTTTGGCAGGATCCATAGCCAATCCCTGGGCGGAGATGATATAGCCCAGGAAAGGTAAAGACTCCTGCTCAAACATGCATTTCTCCAACTTTGCATAGAGGGAGTTCGCCCGTAACAGGTCGAAGACTTTGCAGACATCCCTCCGGTGAGAGTCAATATCTGGAGAAAAGATGAGAATATCATCCAGATAGACTACTACAGAGGTGGAAAGCATATCCCGGAAGATATCATTGACAAAGTCTTGGAAAACGGCTGGGGCATTACAGAGCCCGAAGGGCATCACCAGGTATTCATAATGCCCATTCCTGGTATTAAAAGCCGTCTTCCATTCGTCCCCCTCACGGATGCGAATCAGGTTATACGCACCACGCAGATCTAATTTAGTAAATACCCTTGCTCCCCGGAGCCTATCAAACAGCTCAGAGATCAGGGGCAACAGGAACTTATTCTTAACGGTGATGGCGTTAAGACCTCTGTAATCTATACACGGACGTAATTCTCCACTCTTCTTCTGCACGAAGAAGAACCCCGCTCCTGCTGGTGACACCGACTTCCTAATGAACCCTCTTGAGACATAGCTTCCATCTCAGGAAGAGAGAGGGGATAGACCCTTCCCCAAGGAGGTTCTGCTCCAGGCAAGAGGTCAATAGGACAGTCGTAGGGACGATGGGGCGGCAGAGTCTCCGCAGCCTTTTTAGAGAACACGTCTGCATATGACTGATAACACTTGGGAAGAGGAGAAAGATCTGCGGGTATCTCTGTAGTGGTAACCTGAATGCACTCCCTGACACATCTGTCCTTACATGACTCACTCCAACCCAGTATCCTACCGGAGGTCCACTCGATATGAGGGGAGTGGGAACGGAGCCAGGGTACTCCCAGTAGGATTTCGTCTATTCCCTCGGGAAGGACGAGAAGGGAAATAATTTCCAGATGGGAAGGGGGTACACATAAAGTAAGAGGGACAGTCTGATGTGTAATTGGTGAGGGCAATGTCAACCCATTCACTACCCGGACAGTCACTGGTTTGTCGAGCGCTACCAGATGTATTGCGTGGCGACGAGCAAAGGTGGATGACATGAAATTCCCCTCTGCTCCTGAGTCCACACAAAGCTCAACTGTAAGTGTGGAAGAGTCCACAGTGACTGTCCCTTTAAATGTCATCTTGGAGGAAAATGCCGCTGTCTCTAGTGAACCTCCTCCCAGGGCCACTAGACGCGATCGCTTCCCCGATCGCTGTGGACATTTGTTGGCATAGTGTCCTGTCTGCTGACAAAGGTTACAGACCACAGATACTCGGACGACTCGAGACTTAGGTCCTGCACGAGGAACCTCTGTGGCCTTTTGGGGTTCGGACGCCAGATCGGGGGATTCAAGAGTAGTGGCAAAGGTGGGAGCCAACCGAATCCTCTGCCTACACTGGGCCCGCTCCAACCTCCGCTCGTGAAAACGGAGGTCGATGCGGGTAGATATGGAGATAAGCTTCTCCAGTGTGCCGGGAATCTCCCTGGTAGCCAAAGCATCTTTAACATGGTCAGCCAGTCCTCGCCAGTAGACTGGAATGAGAACTTTATCCGACCAGTCTAGCTCTGAGGCCAGAGTCCGAAACTGGACGGAAAACTGACTGACCAAAGACGAACGCTGTGCCAATGCCAGCAGTTGTAGCGCCGTATCGTGGGTGACCTGAGGTCCTAAAAAGACCTTTTAAGAGCCTCCAGGAAACCACACGATCGTCGCGCTCCCACAGTGGCGTTGCCCACTCCAACGCTCTGCCCGAGAGTAGAGACAGTACAAAACCCACTTGTGCCCGATCCGTGGGGAAACGTGCAGCCAGAAGCTCGAGCTGTATAGAGCACTGACTCACGAATCCCCGACATTGCTTGCTGTCACCGGCAAACTTGTCAGGAAGCGGGAGGTGGGATAATGTAGGGGCAGAGGTGGCAGAGGACAAACTGGCTGCAGCCACGCTAGCAGCCTGAACAGCGACTGCGGTAACATCCACAGCTGAAGTTGTGCGCTGAAGAGCCGCCAACCTACCCTCCAGCTGCTGGATGTACGGCGGTAGACGCTGGTCATCCGCCATTTTACTAGCCAGACCCAGGCGCTAATATTATGTTAGGGTCTGCGGAACGCACCAAATATATGATGTAAAGAGGTGCGTTCGCTGCCCGGGGTCCACCGTGCAGGCGGAGCCTGCTGCTAGTAAAATGGCGTAAGAAGCGAACTCTGTTATCCCGCAGAGTCGCCAAAATAAACGCCGTAACGCGCTGGGGCAATATGTGCAAACGTGCAAACTCTGTTATTCCACAGAGCCACTAGAAGGAGTGCCGCAGCGCTATATGGCGATGTGTGCGAACTCACTTAACACCACTGAGTCGCAAAATAAACACGCTAGGGCGCTGTCAAGCATTGAAAGCGAACCCTGTTACGTCACAGAGCCGCTGAGAAAAACTTCTGTGTCCTGTCAGGCACCCAGGTACACAGTTGACTGCTAAGCGAACATAGAACGTGATCATGCGCTAATGTCCTCGTGTGAGACACCCGCAATCTATGGCGTCTGAACGCCAGGCCCTGAATACGGCAATCAAACTCCTCACCGATTATGTCGGTAATCTAGTGCATCTAGGACACCGACCCTGACCAACTAGCATACCAAACTCCTCACCGATTAAGTCGGTATTCTAGGGGCTTATTTCAGCTGGGCCCTAACCATACACACGCATGACCACACTGGCGCAAAGCATATGACGATTGATATTAGCGCATGGCGGCCCAGCCATGCTACCTTTTTAAAGTAACAGCTACAGGACCTGCCAGAAACAAGGACCGATGAAACTTGTTCCAGAACACCAGTAGTCACAGGACCTTCCTGGCGGACCAATAGGAGCTGCTGCAGTAACAGAGCATGTGACCCCTGATCTCCAATGAGAGATCTCACTCTGGGCATGCTCAGAAGGGGAAAACAAGGACTTTGTCTTAAGACGTCTGCTCGCCGCTAACCAGTACTGGCCACAATAGCAGAGCCTGGAGGAACAGCAGTAATCCTCTGCACACTGTTAGACTGGGCAAGACGCTGAGACCAACGTCTAAGCTGAGCAGGCTCCACTGCGGACGGAGACAAATGGGGGACCACAGCGGGACTGGTTTGAGACTCCCATTGTGCAGCAGTGGGAACTCGAACCCTAACACAGAGGGCTATTAAATGCATAAAGCGGGTGAGAACATAATACGAGGTACCTGATTGTGGTAGAAATTTTTTTTGAACGGGCCAGTAGGGATAGTTAGGTTAATGCGTTGAGGCGGTATGCCAGTCTGAACAAGTGCGTTTTTAGGGTACACTTAAAACTGTGGGGATTGGGGATTAATCGTATTAACCTGGGTAGTGCATTCCAAAGAATTGGCGCAGCACGTGAAAAGTCTTGGAGACGGGAGTAGGAGGTTCGGATTATTGAGGATGCTAACCTCAGGTCATTAGCAGAACGGAGGGCACGGGTAGGATGGTAGGCAGAGACAAGGGAGGAGATGTAGGGTGGTGCTGAGCCATGGAGTGCTTTGTGAGTGAGGGTAATAATTTTGTACTGGATTCTATAGTGGATGGGTAACCAGTGTAATGACTGGCACAAAATATAGGCATCGGTATAACAATTGGTGAGGAATATGATCCTTGCTGCAGCATTCAAGACAGATTGGAGAGGGGAGAGTTTGGTAAGAGGGAAACCAATTAGTAGAGAGTTACAATAGTCCAGACGAGAATGAATAAGAGAAACAGTAAGAGTTTTTGCAGAGTCGAAAGTAAGAAAAGGTCGAATTCTAGAGATGTTTTTGAGGTGGAGATAGCAAGAGCGAGACAGTGATCGGATGTGGGGGGTGAATGAAAGCTTGGAATCAAGTATGACCCCAAGACAGCGGGCATGTTGCTGGGGAGTAATGGTGGAACCACACACGGAGATGGCAATGTCAGGCAAAGGTAGGTTAGTAGAGGGAGGAATCACGAGGAGTTCTGTTTTTGACAGGTTCGGTTTGAGATATAGGGATGACATGATGTTAGAGACAGCGGTTAGACAATCACTGGTGTTTTCTAAAAAGGCAGGCGTGATAACAGGTGAAGAAGTGTATAATTGGGTGTCATCAGCATAGATTGGTACTGGAAACCAAATCTACTGATTGTTTGTCCAATAGTATACAAAGAGAAGAGGAGGGGGCCTAGGACTGATCCTTGATGAACCCCAACAGTAGGGAAGATGAGAGGAGGAGGAATCAGCAAAAGGTACAGTGAAGGAATGGTCAGAGAGATAGGAGGAGAACCAGGAGAGAACTGTGTCCTTGAGGCCGATGGAGTGTAGCATAGAAAGGAGTAGCTGATGGTCCACAGTGTCGAATGCTGCGGAGAGATCCAAGAGAATTAGCATGGAGTAGTGACCATAAGATTTAGCAGTGAGTAGATCATTAGAGACTTTAGTGAGGGCAGTTTCAGTAGAGTGTAAAGAGCGGAAACCAGATTGAAGACGGTTATCTGAGAGATAGCGAATAAGATGGGTGTGAACCAGGCGTTCCAGGAATTTAGAGATGAAGGGAAGATTAGAGTCAGGTCTATTGTTAGCCGCACAGTTTTGGTCGAGGGATGATTTTTTAAGTAATGGATGTATGATGGTATGTTTAAATGAGGAGGGAAAGATACCGGAAGAGAGAGAGGTTGAATATTTTTGTTAGGTGAGAGGTGACAGCAGGGAAATGGACTGGAGAAGATGTGACGGAATGGGGTCACTGATGCAAGTAGTAGGGCGAGAAGATGCAAGGAGCCTGATTTCTTCTGTGACTGGTTCAAAAAAATAAATTCTCTGTTATATAAAAATGCATCAAGAGATCAAATGAGGACTACAGAAGATGAGGTACGACTAGTTACTAATTTTCACTTGCAATGGTATGATTTTAAACAAATTATAGCCAGCCATTGGGACATTTTATCTACCGATCCTATTTTAAAAAGGTTTTAACCCCAACTCCTTCTATTGTGGCCAGATGCTCAAAAAATGTACAAGACCTCTTATTGCACACCCATTATGAGCCAAAACAACAAAGAAATTTAATTGGAAAGGAAAGCAATGGATTTTTTCCAATGTGGGTTATGCAAAGCCTGTACTAACTTAACCTAAAGCAAAAACTTCTAAAATATTGATGGCTCTAGGACTTAGGAGATACGGAAACATAATGTGCAGTTCCAAGGGTGTAATATATCCGGCTGAGTGTCCATGCCAGCCTCACCAGCAGAGAATTAAAGGTTAGAACCAGAGAGCTTTGTTTGTATATTGAAAAGGCTAAGAGTATAACAGACAAATCCAATCTTAAAACACTTCCCAGGCATTTAAAAAAAAAATCCATCAATGCAATCGCCAACCTCCTCAAAATTCGAGAGATAGATTTAGTCACCATGAGATTCAGAGGTAGGGACTTGGGTAAACAGCTGGCTAAAAAGGAAATTTGATGGATTTTCCAACTTGGATCATTAACTCCATAAGGCCTAAATGAGAGTTTTGGCTTTGGGGCTTTTCTTTAGGTTAAAAAAAAAACAATAGAGAATGCCATTCCAATTGAGTTATTTAGGGGTATGTTTTATCTTGAGGGACCTTTTATAGGTTTATATTCTATTAATTTGTTTACGTTTTGATTTTAATTATTGTTTTAAATTAATTTCAGTGAGTGCATACTTACATGTGGTCTTGTGATGGTGTCTATCTTTGTGAAGAACTGCTGGTGTCTCTGAGATTTTTCAGATGAACCTAAAAGAAGAAAAAAACGAGGATTAAGATAATGCTAAAAAAAAACATTTGTTTCATGAAGAATATTAAGTAATAGTAATTTTCTGATTTTAGGTTCTGCTTTGTCTAGTTAGGTTCTACTTTTTGCTCATGGACTTTTGTCTGTTTTTTGTGATATTATTGATAACACTGCCATAGGATGTATGAAAAAATTTATAAATTAAGCATGCAAACTGAAATTCCTATTTTCTTGGCTAGCCTTAGCTTCTCCTAAAATTAATTTGCTGTGGTAATTCTGTTATACATCCTCATATTTTGAGGAGAATATAAAATCATATGTACAGTACAGACCAAAAGTTTGGACACCTTCTCATTTAAATATTTTTCTGTATTTTCATGACTATGAAAATTGTCAATTCACACTGAAGGCATCAAAACTATGAATAAACACATGTGGAATTATATACAACTCCATTGCTGCGATGCGATGTCCTCCGTGAAAATGGCCGCTGGGTGCGGCGCATGCTCAGTTGCAGCGCATGCTCAGTTGCAGATCTCGTCTCCTGAGATCTTGAGACGAGATCTGAATATGAGCATGCAGCGGCCATTTTCTCGGAGGCCACCACAATGGAGCTGCCGGGGCCTCCGGGGATTGCGTAAATGCCGTCAGAGCCCAGACTCTGCGCAAAGAGCCACCGCCGCTGTCCCCCAGCATAGAGCCCCCACGTTGCATAAAGAGGAGCCGCCACCGCCGCCCCCCAGCACATAGACCCGCAGAGAGCACCGCTAATACGATGAGTTAATAGGGGGATACTCCAACACCTTCCCTCTGAGACACCCCCTCCCTTCGTCATCGGGACCACTCCCCCCCACCATATGCAGATTGGTCTGTACCTGGCGTACAAGACGACCCCCGACTTTTAAGAAGATTTTCAGGGGTTAAAAAGTTGTCTTATACACCGGAAAATACGGTATTTATTTTTCATTTTCCCCTCACTTGTCCCTTTAGTATATTCATTCAATATATATCTTTAGTTCTTTATTTTTCATTTCTCATAATTTTTCACATTATTTTCACACTATTCTATTTATATTTGCTCACTGACATATTTTTCTTTACTTTACGCATAGTCTATAATTGCCACCTCCATATGTCCAATATGATTTCATTTATGGTATTTCATTCATTCTTGCTTCACATTCACAACTCAATTGTCACCTTATAGTTTTACACTTTTAGTTTAATCTTATATGCTACTATTATAGGACATTATTTTATCCATGTATGAACAGTGACCATGGCTGTGCTGGCAGGTGCGTGTCTTCGGGTTGTGCGGACATTTAGCCCCGATGTCCGCAGATGGGAATGTGGTCACTACCTCCCTCGCCCCATTAGGGTAAGCGATGGTAAGGGTGTGTCTCACAGAATCGCTGCCATCTGGCTATATTGCCATGAATGCTCTGCGTAATCCGCCCATGCGCCATGAGACCCAGCAACAGCCTATGTGACTATTATAGATATTTTTCCATTGGAGGATTTTTTGCATTCACGCATGCGCACTAGACACATAAAAACTGAGGATGTTATGTAAGGGAATTTTCTCTTTGGAGAGGCCCGGTATTTCTGCACACACGCTTCCTTGTTCAGGACACGCCCCCAGAAGAAGCAGAGTGAAACGCGCATCGGGGCAGGAGGCTGAAAGTCCTGACAGCAGCACTTAATACACGGCAGCAGCACTCAGGTACTTTATCACGTTTCATGTGTTCATCACACGCTGGATTACTTGAGCCATACATTCTTTCTCTTGTCGCATCTGCTAATGCACAATAGGCGCCGTGAAATACCTATTGGTGATATATTGTCACTTTTTTGAATTGCAGTCTGACATAATTAAAATGAATACATAGCGTGATTACAATTGTGCCAGTTTTCCTAGTGCTTGCATTTAGCAATATAGGTCAATATTCTGTTTCATGATGAATTATTGCAAAGACTAAAACTTGGGTTATATGTGAATACTTTAATAAGAGGCAAGATAACCATCTAGTGGTTATTTAAGAAAAAACAATTGCTATATGTTTATAGCTACATATTCTAATTGTAGTTGATACTGCAGCACTTTCTTTGCGTTTGCACTTTAAAATCAGATGATAATAATAATTATAAAAAATCTTTTTAAGCACTTTCCTGCACATGCACTTTTGATTTGTAATTAAGCCAAGTTTTTACAATCATGACTGAATTGGAATAGCCGTTTGACTGTCTTATTGCTGGTAAAACTCAATTCTGTGGACTCTAAAAACAGTCTCCATTTTTTCCAGTACCATTTGTTCCTGTTTTTTAAAAGGTTTTCTGATGAATTAATACATTTCAGTGTTTTAGATATTTTTTTTGTCACTTTGATTAATTTTTTGTCTCTCAAAGATTTGATGAAATATACAAAAATTGATACTACATAAGTTGTTCTAAAGAAGTGCTGCCCATCAAAAAGGGGCAATTATTATATGTAAGGACTATTTGTTCTATAGAGCTTTAATGTTGTCAGCTCCAACTTCCATGAGGACAGATCTAGATTATAGCTACTATTTTGTTTTTCTCCTCAAAACTGGTAAGAACTTTTCCCAAAATGACGCTAAACCCACTGCCCTGAAAGATGAAAAATAGTCATAGAGACAAAGAACTTTATTAAGAGCCTTCAAAATTCTTTGCAGATTTGGGCAATGGGACGAGCAGCCTCTATGCTTGAGCTCCACCGGGTGTCACCTAAACCATGCAAAGGCCTTCCAATTACATCAAGCAAGGAACTCCATCTCTCAGAGCTATTTCTAAGCAGAATGTATAGCCGGATTACAGGGTTACACTGCCAAAAATGTCTTAATATCAGGGTATCATGCAGCAGCATGAACATGAAGTTTAAAGAATGGGCAGCACAAGGACGAAAGAGAGCTCTTGAAAATTTCTCTCAAATTTTGGCACCTTTAATTTACACTAAACTTAGTAGCAAAGCCACAAAAGATAACTAAAAATCCTCCAAAAATTAAAAAATACAGCTGAAAACGAGAAGCACCGCTTACCTGCACAGGTCTCTGAACAAATGTACTACAGGATGCAGCCAGCCCGTATAGCAAAGATGTTGCAAAATCAGGTGCACACTGAAAAATAAAGTGCTCAAAATACATATAAATATGTGAGGTATTGGTCAATATTTTGACCAAGATATGCAAGCTCGCAACCCTATTTCAAGGGTTCTCACGCTTGCGAGTCCTAACACTAAACTTAGTAGCAGAGCAACAAAAGAGGACAAAATCCTCCTAAAATTCAAAAATACATCTGAAAAAGGGCAGACAGCTTACCTGCCCTGGTCTCTGAACAAATGCACTACAGGATGCAGCCAACCCATATAGCAAAGATGTTGCAAAACACAGGTGCAAAATACTAAATAGACAGCCACTCACCACCTACCCATTCATGGAGGAGATGACTGCTTAGTATACATTTGCATAATAGAGACCTTTTATAGGGCGCTGTTCACATGTAGGTAATGCATAGTGTCTGGTTCTCAGCCTATTAATCACGCCCATACTATTCGATTAGGTGGGCTGACCAGCACTCTCTCAATGCATCCCATGTGGACAGCCCTTTATACAAGACCTATCGTGCTGGGCTTGGCTGCACCCTGAAAAATAAAAGTGCACAAAATACATATAAATATGTTAGGTATTGGTCGATATTTTGGCAAAGATACTCTAGCTCTCAACCCAATGTCAAGGGTCCTCACGCTTGCAAGTTCTAACACTAAACTTAGTAGCAAAGCCTCAAAAGAGGACTAAACATTAATTTACACCTTTAATCCTACCAGACATGTTTGCTCCATTATCATTTCCCTGGCCTCTGCAGTATTTGAGGTAAATGGCATTTTCATCCAGTCCTGATATCATCATGCCCACAATTTTTACTACTGTCTTCTGAAAAAAATCTAAAACTTTCAAAAATCTTTCTTGCACATGCCAAATTCCTGTTTGGGGATCTATGCAGACATACCTTAAAGGGAACCTGTCAGCAGTTTTGACCGATATAAGATACAGCCACTGCCTTCCAGGGCTTATCTACAGCATTCTATAATGCTGTTGATAAGCCCCTGATCCGACTTGAAAGATAAGAAAAATAAGTTTTATTATACTCACCCGGGAGGCGGGTTCGGTCCTATGTGTGTCGCAGGTCCAGGTCCGACGCCTTCCATCTTCTTGCGATGCCGCCCTCCTGCTTTTTTCACAGGCTCCCCATCATCGCGTTCCGGCACAGGCGTACTTATCTGCCCTGTTGAGGGCACAGCAAAGTACTGCAGTGTGCAGGCGCTGGGCCTCTCTGACATTGTCCCTGCGCCTGTGCACTGCAGTACTTTGCTCTGCCCTCAGCAGGGCAGAGAAGCACGCCTGCTCAGGAGCGCGATGCCGGTGAGCCATGAAGCAAGCAAGAAAGCGGAATCACAAGAAGATGGGAGGTGCCAGACCTGCAACACCCATAGGACCGGACCGCCCCCCGGGTGAGTATAATAAAACTTATTTTTCTTATGTTTCATTTCGGATCGGGTGCTTATCTACAGCATTATAGAATGCTATAGATAAGCCAGCCCTGGAAGGCAGTGGCAGCATCTTATATCTGCCAAAAATAATGGCAGGTTCGCTTTAAAACTATAACTTTCTGTTCAGTGCGCGAGGCATCTGGTGTATCATTGCAAATAACCGAAAACTAAATAGCTTCTTTCCTTTCTGAAAGTAGGGCAACCAGGACATGTTTTCCATAAATATTTATAAATTGATTTTGTGTTGCCCACGATAGATAATAAGTTGGAATTTTATCCCTTTTCTTGACTAACCATGAACATTTCTTGATGTTGTTTTAGTACACTGTCATATTCTGACAACATTTCCAAGGTTCCGACAAATTGGCTATTATGTAGGTCTTCAGTTCTCTGTGATGTTCCCATAAAAGCCATATTGCGTGAAGTTAAATGCAGTGTAACATCAAAAAGTCTTTCTAGATGAGCCAGAAGCTTCTTTGCTTCCTTCAGTATACTTCTTTGCATCTCAAAGTCACCACTATGGCCATCTCTAGCCTGTCGGAGTGTCCCGTGCTGTACACTATGTTCATGCTTTGACAACTTGAGGAGCAGATGATTCCTCCTTTCTGGCAAAGAATTCTCCTAGTTTTGATTCTCTGATCAGCAGAAAATGCCATGCACGTTACACAAAACATTGCCTTCCTACTTGGATTCCATCTTAACCAATCCTTTATACATTTTTCACACCCATTAGATGATTTGGCATATTGGAGAAAGTCACTAAAGAAATTGTTATTCACATTTTAGACAGAGATTGTACCATCTTCTTCAATTCTTCTTCGTTAGAAAGCCCTGAAAGAAGAATCTTCTCTCGTTCCTTATCCATGAGGACATTTGGCCATTTTGCTCGGTCTCTCCAATCAATTTCTTCTTCTTGTAATGTTATGAGTGCACACCTCTGGAGAAAGAGATTCTGCAGTCTGGCTACAAGATGGTTCTTCATACACATGTTTTATAATAGAACTTGAAGTTGAAGGTACTTGTTCTTCCATCTCTGTAAAAACAGTGAGAGGTAGCATTTTGTGAGGACTCTTTGGTGATATTACTGGACCGTATTTCTGCAGATTCTTCTGTTACCGCACCAATTGGCATAGTTGCAGCCTCTTCTTCCATTACTGAATAAATGCTTGAAAGGGCAGCCAATTCAGTGGATGAAGCATTATGCTTAAGAATTTAATGAGAAGTTTGCATTTAAGTGGGCTCACAAGTGTCAACATTACAACTAGAGGTCTCCTGCACGGTGGTCGGCGCTCATAGCAAGTGCGTAATTCTGCCACATACAGGTAATCTGATCATCGCCTGTATGTAACAGAGCCAATCGGGTTATGGCAGCTTCTAGATTCCCATGGAGACTATTAAAGCATGCCAAAAGTAAAAAAAAAAAAAAGTTTTTAAAAATATAAAAAAAATAAAAGTTTAAATCACCCCCTTTCGCGCCATTCAAATGAAACAATAAAAACAAATCAAGCATACACATATTTGGTATCGCCATGTTCAGAATCGCCTAATCAATATAAAAAAGAATTAATCCGATCGCTAAATGGTGTAACGAGAAAAAAAAAGTCAAAACGCCAGAATTACATTTTTTGGTCGCTACAACATTGCATTAAAATGCAATAACAGGCGATCAAGAGATCGTATCTACACTAAAATGGCATCATTAAAAATGTCAGCTTAGCACGCAAAAAGTAAGCCCTCACCCAACCCGAGATCACAAACAGTGGAACAATAGAGACGCTACGGGTCTCCGAAAATGACGCAAATTTTTTTTTTAACAAAGTGGATTTTTTTTTTCACCACTTACCTAAAAAAGAACCTAGACATGTTTGGTGTCTATGAACTTGCAATGACCTGGAGAATCATATTGGCATGTCAGTTTTTGCATATGGTGAACATGGTAAAAAAAAATCCAAAACACTTTGTTGGATTGCACTTTTTTTGCAATTTCACCACACTTGGAATTTTTTTCCCATTTTTGAGTACATGATATGGTAAAACCAGTGGTGATTTTCAAAAGTACAACTTGTCCCGCAAAAAGCAAGCCCTCACCTGGCCATATTGACAGAACAATATCAAAGGTATTGCTCTGGAAAGAAGGGGAGCAAAAAAACGCAAAAATGAAAAAGGGCTCTTTTTTAGCCTTTCCTCCTCTTCATCATGCTCCCTTTTTTCCTTTCATTTTTGAGAGCCTGATTTATGTTTGTACATATTTCTGGGTCTAGGTACACAATTTGTGCTTGCAAAGTAATATGTAAATGAGTATTACCTACATATAACAACTCAAAATCAGAATATCTTGGAAATGGCAATACTAATTCACACTGGCAGTATATAGGGCAGGAGAAACAATATAGAATATACAGGGAAGGCTTGTTTCACACCACCTCTTTTTTGATATCCGTACTGTGATGTAAAAAAAATTAAAAGAACAGATTGATGGTTCCTTTCTTGTCACCATTGATTCTCAGTCATAAAAAGAACGAGCAGTGGTGCAGCTGTTCGGCTTCACTGTGCAGCGCAGTCATTTTGACAGCCCAAAAAAAATCTGCATGCACCGTTTTTCAGGCTGTCAAAATGAAGAGCCCGGATAGGATAGTCAGTCATCACTTTTCAAATAACTTTATAAAATTTTAACAATTTAACAGGAATGTAAAAGGGGAAGATTGGGTTAGGAAAGAGAAGTGACGCTTTAATAGGGGACATTAGGAAAGACAAGGGAAGGGAAGAAAGGGGAAAAACAAATTAACAGTAATGAGTACAAAGAATACTATTATACAGCGGATCAAATAATACTTTTCTAAACTAAGCAATTAAGAGAAATTACAAAACATACAAAATATATTCTGGAATCGAATTCTATCCATGGTTGCCACCTTTTATGATAAGAAGGAAAGTAATTGTTTGCAATAGCATGACTCTCCTCATACAAATTATGTAGTTTCATCTTATCGATAACATCTTGTATACCCGGAACATAGTCTTCTCTCCATAAGGTAGCAATGGCATTTTTTGTTACTAAAAAGAGATGTATTAATATGGCTTTATGAGAAGAGCGAAATTCCTCTAGATCTAATAACAACAAAGCCATTTGAGGTGTTATAACAACCTCTTGACTGGTAATTTTTTGCACTATTTCTGTAACATTTTGCCATAGAGGTCTGACTTTTGGACACTCCCAAAATATATGCAACAAAGTACCACCAAAACCACATCCTCTCCAACAGTTTGGTGATTTACCAGGAAAAATCCGAGCCGATTTAGAGGGAGTAAAATACCACATAGAAACCATCTTGTAATATGACTCATGCAAGGCCACACATATATTTGAAGAATGTTAACTTAAATGCATTATACCACTGTTCAAGAGGTATGGGTCTATCAAGGACCCTCTCCCACTCCAGCATAAACAACGTTTTCTCAATCTCAAGGTCCGAGTTCAAGATATCATATATGTTCCTTGAGTTCCAATAATTTTTATTTTCAGGGTTACATAGCAGCAGGATGGTATACTCTGTTATAAAGGACCTCTTCCTTAAAAATTTCGATATATACTTCTTTAATATTGAGAACATATGAAAATTATATGTTGAGAAATTTCTTTGAGTTGAAAGAAAATCATTGCTTACAAATTGCTTACCATCATGCAAGTCCTCCACCACACTTAAACCAGCCTGTTTCCATGAGTCTGGAATTTCTTTCCCCAAAAACAATCCAAAAAATGTTATGGAAACACTTCTAAGTTGTTGGAATTTATTACTCTTTTTTTTGTTAGTCTGAAGTTTAGCCAAGTATCTCCAAGCTAAGAGAGTAGCAGAAATCATTGGAAAATTTGAAGACATTGAACTGGAAGATGAAAGAAACTTAAAGATCAAGGTAGATAGAGGTATATTATTATTATAATGAGTTTCGATATCTGCCCACGCCAGATTATCATTTGAGTTGAACCAATGTGCAGATTGTTTGATTAAATTGGCGTAATAATAATTTATTAGATTAGGGAGCGCAAGACCCCCCTTATTCTTGCTTTTCATAAGTGTACTAGAGGCGATCCTTGCTCTTTTTTTTTCCATACAAATTTATTTACTATGGACTGCAAGCTCCTAATAATTTTTACAGGTATTACCAAAGGAATTGCTCTAAATATATAAAGAAGTTTTGGAAGGGTAAAAAGTACAATTCTACCGACCCATGATGTTTCAAACTTCGAAAAGCCATTCAGTTCAAGTTGCGTATCTTTAATGGATTTTTGTAGATTAAGTTCTACAGTTTTCCAAAAATCTCTTGAGACCAAGATGCCCAGGTATGTAAAGGCATCTTTTTCCCATTCGAAATCTGAAGATTTTTTAATGTCGGATATAATTTTGTCGTTTAAAAAGAAATCCAATATTTTAGACTTAGATTGATTAATTTTATAATATGAGACTTTTGAAAACTCATCAAAGATTTGCAAAATTTTTCCAATTGAACTCACTGGATTCGTTAAACTTAGTATTATGTCGTCTGCAAACAAACTTAATTTATATTGGGGTTTTCCTAAATAGATACCTTTTATTTCTTCACTACTTCTTATAAACTGAGCCAATGGTTCCATAATCAAAGTGAAAAGCAAAGGAGAAAGTGGACAGCCCTGTCTGGTCCCGTTGGTTATTGAAATTTGTTTGGATTTATGGTTGTTAGCTACAATATTTGCAGATGGATATGCGTAAAGAGCCATTATCATCTTTATTTTTCTTGTATTAAAGCCAAATTTAGATAAGGTAGCTGTTAGAAAGTCCCAATTTACTCTATCGAAAGCCTTCTCGGCGTCTAATGCGACCAGAATAGAAGGAGATTTATTCACTTATATATACTATATATTTCTTCTTCTTTCTTTTCTTCTTCTCTTCTCTCTCTTTCTTCTTCTTCTTCTTCTTCTTTTCTCTTCTTCTTCTTCTCTTCTCTTCATCTTCTCTTCCTCTTCTTTCTTTTTCTTCTCTTCTTCTTCTCCCGGACTATGCTAGTCCACCAACACCCCCTCCTGAGATAAGCAGCTTACTGTCTATGGACTTTGTACATGGAGAGGCTGGTGAGGGCGGGGGCAGCTTTCTCAGCTCTGCTTCATTCTGAATCTAAAGGCTCTGATTGTCTCAGAACGACTGCACCCAGTAATCTAAATGATAGATGGTTGGATTCAGCTTCTCTTTCCCTGTATTACGCTGCTCTCAGATGAGTAGTAAAACCTGCTGACAGATTCCCTTTAACATTTCATTGCCAGTGTCAAACATTATATGTACCTTTTATAAAACCTATAAAAATTTGGAATAAACAAAATATAAAGTCAAATATTTGATCATACCTCCACAAATCTCAAACATCTTCTTTCTTTTCTTTGCTTATCGAAGACGTGAGTGACTATCATTGCGGATTGTAGAAAAACAAAAACACATTACTACATGCATGCAAGAAATATACACTACAATCAAAAAGTAATTTCTTTCTTTAAAAAGAATCTGTAGATACGGGCATAATGTACAAGATAATACTGTTCTGAACCTGCCCGGAGCCAGCATTTAGACCACCTCAGCCAGGAGGAAATTAACTTTTTTTTCTCCCGGTAGTGACTGAGCTTCAGTTTTATCGCAACATCGACGCGGCTTCAATCACAGCTCCGTGTATAGTGAGTGGCGGTTGTATACACAGAGCGGTGACTGAAGCCGCACCGACACCGCCCCCAGGACTGAAGCCAGAAGGAGGACTAAAGTTTAGTTTCTCCCAACAGCAGGGGTCTAAGTGCCGGCACCGAACGCTATTAAACTGCAGTTTAAACCCATATCAGCAGGTTCACTTTAACCCCTCTCTGACATTAGACGTACTATCCCGTCCATAAAACCCGTGCCATTCTGCCCATGGACGGGATAGTACGTCATAGGCGATCAGCTGCGCTCCTGAGGGGAGCGCAGCTAATCGCCGCCGGGTGTCAGCTGATTATCACAGCTGACACCCGTGACTGTGTGTCAGGAGCGGTCACGGACCGCTCCCGGCACATTAACCCCTAGCACACCGCGATCAAACATGATCGCGGTGTACTGGGGGCACAGGGGAGGATCGCGCAGGGTGGGGGCTCCCTGACCACCACCCTGAGACCCTCAGACCAGCGCGATGTGATCGCGCTGTTCTGAGGGCTTCCTCCCTCCCAGGACCCGGATCCAAGATGGCGCCGGGGTCCTGGAGGGAGGCGGCTTCCTCAGTGCCTGCTGAGAGCAGGCACTGAGAAGCCTGCTGCACTGCCTGAGCGATCGCTGGTGTGACAGAGTGCTGTGCACACTGTCACACCAGCGATTTGATAAAATACAGTGATGTCCCACCTGGGACAAAGTAAAAAAGTTAAAAAAATAAAAATAAACATGTTATAAAAAAAAATCCAAAATAAATAAAAAAAAAAAAAAAATATTCCCCAATAAATTCATTTCTTCCTGTAAATAAAAAAACCAAAACAATAAAAGTACACATATTTGGTATCGCTGCGTCCGTAACGACCCCCCTATAAAACTGTCCCACTAGTTAACCCCTTTAGTGAACCCCTTAAAAAAAAAAAAAACGAAGCAAAAAATCAATGCTTTATCATCATGCCGCCGAACAAAAAGTGGAATAACGCGCGATCAAAAAGACCGATATAAATAAACATGGTACTGCTGAAAACGTCATCTTGTCCCGCAAAAAAAGAGCTGCCATACAGCATCATCAGCGAAAAAATAAAAAAGTTATAGCTCGCAGAATAAAGCGATGCAAAAATAATTATTTTTTATATAAAATTGTTTTTATTCTATAAAAGCGCCAAAACATAAAAAAATGATATAAATGAGGTATCGCCATAATCGTACTGACCCAAAGAATAAAACTGCTTTATCAATTTTACCACACGCGGAACAATAAAAACGCCTCCCCCAAAAGAAATTCATGAATTGCTGATTTTTGTTCATTCTAACCTCCCAAAAATCGAAATAAAAAGCGATCAAAAAATGTCACCTGCTCAAAAATGGTACAAATAAAAACGTCAACTCGTACCGCAAAAAATAAGACCTCACATGACTCTGTGGGCCAAAATATGCAAAAATTATAGCTCTCAAAATGTGGCGATGCAAAAAACTATTTTTGCAATAAAAAGCGTCTTTTAGCGTGACAGCTGCCAATCATAAAAACCCGCTATAAATAGTAAATCAAACCCCCCTTTATCACCCCCTTAGTTAGGGAAAAATAATAAAATTAAAAAAATGTATTTATTTCCATTTTCCCATTAGGGTTAGGGTTAGGGTTGCGGCTAAAGTTAGGGTTAGGGTTGGCGCTAAAGTTAGGATTAGGGTTAGGGTTGTGATTAGGGGTGTGTTAGGGTTAGGTTTGTGGTTAGGGTTGGGACTAGGGTTAGGGTGTGTGTTGGGGTTAGGGTTGGAGTTAGAATTGGAGGGTTTCCGCTGTTTAGGCACATCAGGGGCTCTCCAAATGTGACATGGCGTCTGATCTCAATTCCAGCCAATTCTGCGTTGAAAAAGTCAAATGATGCTCCTTCACTTCTGAGCTCTGCCATGCGTCCAAACAGTAGTTTATCCCCACATATGGGGTATCAGCGTACTCTGGACCCCAAGAGTTATTGTGCAATTTGTCCTATTTCTTCTGTTACCCTTGGGAAAATAAAAAACTGGGGGCGAAAATATCATTTTTGCACAAAAAAAATTATTTTTTTGTTTTTACGGCTGTACATTATAAACTTCTGTGAAGCACTTGGGGCTTCATAGCGCTCACCACACACCTAGATAAGTTCCTTGTGGGTCTATTTTCCAAAATGGGGTCACTTGTTGGGGATTTCCACTGTTTAGGCGCATCAGGGGCTCTCCAAATGCGACATGACGCCCCCAGACCATTCCATCAAAGTCTGCAATCCAAAACGTCACTACTTCCCTTCCGAGCCCCAACGTGTACCCATACAGTAGTTTTCTCCCACATACTGGGTATCAGCGTACTCAGGACAAATTGGGCAACAACTTTTGGGGTCCAATTTCTCCTGTTACCCTTGTAAAAATAAAATATTGGGGCGAAAAAATCATTTTTGCAAAAAAAAAAAAAGATTTTTTATTTTTACGGCTGTGCGTTATAAACTTCTGTGAAGCACTTCGGGGTTCAAAGTGCTCACCACACATCTAGATAAGTTCCTTGTGGGGTCTATTTTCCAAAATGGGGTCACTTGTGGGGGTTTTCACTGTTTAGGCACATCAGGGGCTCTCCAAATGCGACATGACGCACCCAGACCATTCCATCAAAGTCTGCAATCCAAAACGTCACTACTTCCCTTCCGAGCCCCGACGTGCGCCCATACAGTAGTTTTCGCCCACATATTGGGCATCAGTGTACTCAGGACAAATTGGACAACAACTTTTGGGTTCCAATTTCTTCTGTTACCCTTGTGAAAATAAAATATTGGGGGTGAAAAAATCATTTTTGTAAAAAAAAAAAAAGATTTTTTATTTTACGGCTGTACGTTATAAACTTTAGTGAAACACCTGGGGGTTCAAAGTGCTCACCACACATCTAGATAAGTTCCTTGAGGGGTCTAGTTTCCAAAATGGTGTCATTTATGGGGGTTTCCACTGTTTAGGCAGATCAGGAGCTCTCCAAACACGACATGGCGTCCAGCCAATTCTGCGTTGAAAAAGTCAGACGGCGCTCCTTCCCTTCCAAACTCTGCCATGCACCCAAACAGTGGTTTACCCCCACATATGGGGTATCAGCGCACTCAGGACAAATTGAACAATAGCTTTTGGAGTCTTGTTACCCTTGGAAAAATAAAAATTGGGGTGAAAAGATCATTTTTGTGGAAAAAATATGATTTTTAAATTTTACGGCTCTACGTTATAAACTTGTGTGAAGCACTTGGGGGTTCAAATTGCTCATCAAAAATCTAGATAAGTTCCTTAGGGGGTCTAGTTTCCCAAATGGGGTCATTTGTGGGGGGTTTCCACTGTTTAGGCACATCAGGGGCTCTCCAAATGCAACATGGCATCCAAACTCAATTCCAGCCAATTTTGGTTGGAAAAAGTCAAATGGTGCTCCTTCCATTCCGAGCTCTGCCGTGCGCCCAAACAGTGGTTCCCCCCACATATGGGGTATCAGCGTACTCAGGACAAATTGTACAACAACTTATGTGGTCCAATTTCTCCTGTTACCCTTGGAAAATAAAAAATTAGTGACTAAAAGATAATTTTTGTGGGAAAAAAATAGGATTTTTTATTTTCATGCCCGGGCATTATAAACTTGTGTGAAGCACTTGGGGGTTCAAAGTGCTCACCAAAGATCTAGATAAGTTCCTTAGGGGGTCTAGTTTCCAAAATGGGGTCACTTGTGGGGGGTTTCCACTGTTTAGGCTCATCTGGGGCACTGCAAACGGAACATGACCCCCATTAACGTCTGCATTCCAAAACGTTACTACTTCCTTTCCAAGCCCTGCCGTGCGCCCAAACAGTTTCCCCCCCCCACATATGGGGTATCAGCGTACTCAGGACAAATTGGATAACAACTTTTGGGGTCCAATTTCCTTGGGAAAATTCAAAAATTTGGGACTAAAAAATCATTTTTGTGGAAAATTGATTTTTTTTTTTTTCACACCCAGGCTTTATAAACTTTTGTGAAACACTTGAGGGTTCAAAGTGCTCACAACAGATCTAGATAAGTACCTTAGGGGGTCTAGTTTCCAAAATGGTGTCACTTGTGGGGGGTTTCCACTGTTTAGGCGCATCAGGGGCTCTCCAAACGCGACATGGCATCCAATCTAAATTCCAGCCAATTTTAGTTTGAAAAAGTCAAACGTCGCTCCTTCCCTTACGAGCTCTGCCGTGTGCCCAAACAGTGGTTTTCCCCCACATAAGGGGTATTGGCGTACTCAGGAGAAATTGCATAACAACCTTATCTGTCCATTTTCTCCTTTTACCCTTGTGAAAATAAAAAAAAAGTTTGTAAAAGATAATTTTTGTGGCTAAAAAGTAAAATATTCATTTTTTCCTTCCACGTTGCTTTAGTTACTGTGAAGCACCTGAAGGGTTAATAAACTTCTTGAATGTGGTTTTGAGTACCTTGAGGGGTGCAGTTTTTAGAATGGTGTCACTTTTGGGTATTTTCTGCCATATAGACCCCTCAAAGTGACTTCAAATGTGAGGTGGTCCCTAAAAAAAAATGGCTTTGTAAATTTTGCTGTAAAAATGAGAAATCGCTGGTCAATTTTAACCCTTATAACTTCCTAACAAAAAAAAATTTTGGTTCCAAATTGTGCTGATGTAAAGTAGACATGTGGGAAATGTTATTTCTTAACTATTTTGTGTGATATATTTCTCTGTTTTAAGGGAATAAAAATTCAAAGTTTGAAAATTGCAAAATTTTAAAAATTTTCGCCATATTTGCGTTTTTTCAAAAATAAACGCAAGTTATATCGAAGAAATTTTACCACTAACATGAAGTACAATATGTCACGAGAAAACATTCTCAGAATCGCCAAGATTCGTTGAAGCGTTCCAGAGTTATAACCTCATAAAGAGACAGTGGTCAGAATTGTAAAAATTGGCCCGGTCATTAACGTTCAAACCACCCTTGGGGGTGAAGGGGTTAAAGGAAAGAAAAAAATATATTACATCTGACCGGAGCCAGAGCTGATCAAGAGACCCCCCCCACCTTCTCATCCCCAGGGACTCTGGCACCGGTCTCTGTCTTGCGGTACGGCAGGTAATGTTCTCTACTTATCTATTTATGTCTACCTTTCGCTGGGAACTCAATTTGAAAGTCATTGAGGAGTTTTTACTTTGAATATATGGAACTTCTACTGCATCCCTTATAGGGTATATGAGTATACTGATCTTGTATATACTGGGAGTATTTCATGTTGACAGCAACCTGTGTTAGATTTACTTTAGCTCCAAATTATCTGTATAGTAATTGTCCACTATTAGAGTTGAGCGATACTTTCCGATATCCCAAAGTATCGGAATCGGAATGGTATCGCCGATACCATTAAAATATCGGCGATACCCAATACCGATACCGGAAGTCCCATGTAAGTCTATGGGAACAAAATATCGTAACTAAAAAAACCCCATTCTTTCCTTGTAAACACTAAATATACACACATAGAATATATAATATATATATATATATATATATACATGTCATTGTGACATATATATATATACATATATGTATAGTTTATACACTTCTACATAGTAAAATAGACTCTGATTCAATTGCCGGGTAAAGCCGGCTTCAGTGAAAAGACAGAAGCACCCGACATGAAATGACACTTGGTGTACATAGGGTTAACCATGTCTTTTCATGTCCTTTGCTATCTGATTTGCACAAACAATTAAATCAGTCAATGTGTGCAAAATTTCACACCTGTAGGGGTTAATTAAAGGTGTAAATTCGTTGTAAAAAAAAAAGGACTTTTTTGCTACGAATTTACACCTTTAATTAACCCCTACAGGTGTGAAATTTTGCACACATTGACTGATGTAATTGTTTGTGCAAATCAGATAGCAAGACTGACATGAAAATGATTTATGGTTAACCCATTATTACTATGTAGAAGTGTATGAACTATAAATATAAATATATATATATGTGTCACAATTCAATGACATGTATATATATATATATGAGGTGTAAAATTGCTGAAAAAAAATGCGTGGGCTACCGCCCTATTTTCGCAACCAGACAGACAAAGCCAGTGAGTGGGGGCAGATAATAATAGCCCAGAGAGGGACCATTATTTTTGGCCCCCCCTGGCTACTAACATCTGCCCTCAGACACCCCAGAAAGGGCAAATCTCTAATTAGATTTGCCCTTTCTGGCACTTTGCCCGTCTATTCCCATTGCCCTGTAGCGGTGGCGAATGGGTTAATAAGGGGTTAAAATGACCTTGCAATTGAAAGGTCACTTTAAGCCAGGTTAATAATTGAGAGCTGTCAATTAGACAACTATCAATTATTAATCCTATTGTATGAAATAAAAATCAAACACACACACTTTAATAACAAAGTTTAATGAAATAATCACACAGTTTTTGACCATATTTTATTTTCCTGCTAAAACCATTTCCTGTAATAAAAATAAAATAATAATGCAAAATTATTCTTACCAATCCGATGTACAGTCAGGTCCCACGGTGTAATCCTTCAGAAAGGGTTAATGTTTACTGCAGGGACCGCAGCTAATGCTGCAGCCTCACAGTAAACCCCCAAATGAATGAGTTCCTCTCCTGGCTGACAGGAGAGTAAAGGCTGGGTGTCACATAACGATACACCAGTGATCCCGACAACGATATGCACTTGTCAGGATCGCTGGTGTATCGCTACATGATCGCTGCTGAGCTGCCAAACAGGCAGCTCAGGCAGCGATCTGGGACAGCGACACTGCGGGTAACATCGCTTAAGGGCCCGTCTCACATAGCGATATCGCTACCGAGATCGCTGCTGAGTCACTAGTTTTGTGACGCAGCAGCGAGCTCACCAGCGATATCGCTGTGTGTGACATTCAGCGACGATCAGCGATACCCGGCAGGGGGGCTGATCGTCGCTGAATGTCACACACAGCGATATCGCTGGTGAGCTCGCTGCTGCGTCACAAAACTAGTGACTCAGCAGCGATCTCGGTAGCGATATCGCTATGTGAGACGGGCCCTTAAGTGGAAAGCTTAATTGATTGCTTTCCACTTTCACTTCAGGTCAGCCAGGGACACAATCAGTGACGTCAGAGGGAACTGATTAACAAAAATAGGGTTCCCTTCAAAAAAAAAATGGCGTGGGGTCCCCCCTATTTTTGTTAACCAGCCAAATGAAGCAGACCGCTGAGGCCTGGATTTTCAGGCTGTTAAGGAGCCAAGATCCATGGACCTTGCCAGCCTGATAATACCAGGCCACAGCAGTCTGCATATCTTGGCTGGTTAACAAAAATAGGGGATCCCCTCGAAAAAAATTGGCGTGGGGTCCCCCCTATTTTTGTTAACCAGCCAGATGAAGCAGACCGCTGAGGCCTGGATTTTCAGGCTGTTAAGGAGCCAAGATCCATGGACCTTGCCAGCCTGATAATACCAGGCCACAGCAGTCTGCATATCTTGGCTGATTAACAAAAATAGGGGATCCCCTCGAAAAAAATTGGCGTGGGGTCCCCCCTATTTTTGTTAACCAGCCAGATGAAGCAGACCGCTGAGGCCTGGTTTTTCAGGCTGGTAAGGATCCAATATCCATGGACCTTGCAAGCCTGATAATACCAGGCCACAGCAGTCTGCTTAGCTTGGCTGGTTAACAAAAATAGGGGATCCCCTCGAAAAAAAAAACGGCGTGGGGATCCCCCCTATTTTTGTTAACCAGCCAAGTAAAATGCAGACTGCTGCGGCCTGGTATTAAAAGACTGTCAAGGCCCATGGATTTTGGCCCTCAACAGCCTGATAATACCAGGCTACAGCAGCCCCACATTTGGCGCATCAAAAGATGTGCCAATTGTGGCACTTTACCCGGCTCTTCCCACTTGCCCTGTAGCGGTGGCAAGCGGGGTAATAAGGGGTTAATGTCACCGTTGATTGCACGGTGACAATAAGCCCGGTTAATAATGGATAGGCGTCAATAAGACACCGATCCATTATTAATCCCAAAGTTTTTAAATGTTTAAAAAAAAGACAAAGCAAGAAAAAGTCTTTTAATGAAATAAAAGAGACAACACAGTTTTCATTTATTTTATTACTCTCTCATTCCTGCGACGCCATCGATCTCCTGTAAAAAAAGAAAAAAAACAAACCAACAGTATACCACCTGTCCGACGCAGTCCATAGTAACGACTGTCCCACGACGATCCATCCAGCTCTGCTACATCGCAATGACAGGCAGAGCCTGTCATCGCAACGCAGCACAGCTGATTACCTGATACCCCGGCGGTGACGTCATCGGACTGACTGCTTTACGGCCGGGATTACCCAGCAGTCACTGCAGTTATCGCGAGAAACTGCATGTGACCGCCGGGGAAAGAAGATTGCGGCCATGAAGCAGTCCAGCCCGTGACCGCCGGAGATCTTCTGCCAGGTAAGTGCCGCTGACTCCTGACAGACCCGACCGACGGACACTGACAGTGACAGTGACAATCCCGATTCCGGTATCCGATAAGACGAAAATATCGGAACTCGGAATCGGAATTCCGATACAGCTAATATCGGCCGATACCCGATATTTGCAGTATCGGAATGCTCAACACTATCCACTATACTTCCTACTTTAGAATTACCGTATTTTTCGGACCATAAGATGCACTTTTTTTCCTCCAAATTTGGGAGGAAAGTGTGGGTGTGTCTTATGGTCGGAATGTAACGTGGGGAGGGGGGCAGCGGTGGAGTGAGATTGCAGGAGGCAGGAAAATATCCCCTCTGCTCCAGGAATCCAGCGCTCGGGTAACCATTGGTCTCGATACTTAAGTGCAGTGAATATTAATTAGCCGCTTCCCCGCCCACCTATCAGCAGCAAAATGACAGAGCCATATGGTTCCCCAGCGCCTGATTCCTGCAGCAGCTGGGGAGATGTGTGTTGGAAGGAGAAGGAGGCGGCAGGAGCAGAGTGCAGCAGGAGGCATCGCATACCTGACAGCCTGGGGCTGTGCTGATGCGATGCTGAATGCTCCTGTGGAGGACCTGTGATGAGGTCATGAAGAGGGCGGGCTGGAGCATCACATGACCACACAAAGCCCTGCCTCTTCATGATGTCATCACAGGTCCTGCAGACACACTGTAAAACAGAGAATTAATTAAAAGGTTAGTAAATACAGCACATAAAAAATCACTCTGCCATCCTGTGGTGGACTATAACTCCCAGCATGCCATAGGATCTGCAGGACATGCTGAGAGTTATAGTTCTCCCATGCGATCTTAAAGCAGCACTCCAGTGTTATTTTTCAGTGCAGGAGTGGTGCTTTAAATATAAGCTCTATGCCCTCATTCATATACTCACCCTCCAGCGTCTTCATATAGTACCTTACAGACACCACACTGGTTCCGCAGCACCATCTCCTACCCGTAGCTTCCAACATAATAACATACTATTTATAATAATAGCACCACATATAATAGTATGTTATTTATGTTATTAAATATTTTACCACATTTTTTGCTTCAAATATATTTTTCCCTATTTTCCACCTCTAAAACCTGGGTGCGTCTTATAGTCCGAAAAATACGGTAATTAATATACACTGTATGCTGGGATCCTTTTACTTGTTATTTTGGAGCTGCAAATTTACTACTCTGGTTATGTGAAGTTATAGATGCCATATTAAGGGCCCCCCCTACTGGATACTTTTGTTTCTTAATCTTTTTTGCCTTTTATATTTCAATGATTTCTAATAAAGTCTTGCGCTTTTAATACTTATGGATCGCTTCTTTGGACTACAGGTTCGGTAAGACCGCTTGTGTTAGTATACTGTTTGGAGTGCCATACCTAAATCCTCATATGAGTACCTTGGTTTATCGGGTTCCATGCAGCCGCACTGTCGTCAATAAAATGTATTTTTCGTATCCGCTTTCTTCTTCCTAAAATATAAAATATATACCAAAACTGATTATAATTCTAATTAACATAACCAGATTTACACCTCAGAGCAGTCTCCACCTTTCACCATGGAAGAAGCAGAACCCATTACACACCATATGGACAAAACTGTAGGGACACATACACAATACTCCCAGAGGAGCTTTTAAGACATCCCTTTTAAAATCCAGGATCATTAACCCTTCGCGCCAGAGCCTGTTATTGCCTTCGTTACCAGGCCAGTCTTTACAATTCTGACCAGTGTCACTTTATGTGGTTATAAATCTGAAACGCTTCAACAATTTTCAAGCTTTTTGTCTTTATGCCTTAAACCATTGAGTTATGTCACATAAAATAGTTCATAAATAACATTTTCCACACGTCTACTTTACATCAACATAATTTTTGAAACAAAACGTTTTTTGTTTGCGAAGTCAGAATAGTTAAAAGTTGATCAGCAATTTCTCATTTTTCCATAAATTTACAAAACCATTTACTTTAGGGATCACATCACATTTAAAGTGACTTTGAGGAGACACATGACGGAAAATATCCAAAAAACGGCACCTTCCTAAAAACTGCACCCATCAAGGTGCTCAAAATCACATTCAAGAAGTTTATTAACTGTTCAGGTGCTTCACAGGAATTACTGGAATGTGAAAGGGAAAAAATGAACATTTAACTTTTTCCCACAAAAATGTTACTTTAGCGCCAATTTTTTTATTTTTACAAGGGCAACAGGAATTTGTTGTGTGATTTCTTCTGAGTACGCCAATACCTCACATGTGATGAAAAACTACTGTTTGGATGCACAGCAGGGCTCCTAACGGAAGGAGCTCCATTTGAGCTTTGGAATACAACATTGGCTTGAATCAATAGCCACTGCCATGTGGCTTTTTGAGAGCCCTGGAGGTACCTAAACAGTGGGTACCCCCACCCACCCACACAAATGACCCCATTTTGAAAACTAGACCCCTCAAGAACTCTGTCTAGATGTTTGGCGAGCACTTTGAACCATCAGGGGCTTCACGGAATCATTTAATGTGAAGCCGTGAAAATTAGAAAATTCATTTTCCCAACAAAAAGTTGTTTTAGACCCTTATTTTAAATTTTCACAAGGGTAACAGAATATAAATGCCAAAATTTGCTGTGCAATTATACAAAAGCATGAAGACACCCCATAGTGGACACTTTTGTTTCTTAATCTTTTTTATCTTTTCATATTTCAATGATTTCTAATAAAGTCTTGCGCTTTTAATACTTATGGATCGCTTCTTTGGACTACAGGTTCGGTAAGTCGGCTTGTGTTAGTATACTGTTTGAAGTGCCATACCTAATAATTCCTCATGTTTGGCCATCATTTGGAACATCCTGTCCAGTATAGTCATCCTCTCTTCGTCGCCGTTAAAATGTATTTTTCTTTTCCAGATTCTGGCAGTAGGCTTGTTCCCTAAAATATAAAATATATACCAAAACTGATTATAATTCTAATTAACATGGCCAGATTTACACATCATCACAGGCGCAGTCTCCACCTCTCACCATGGAAGAAGCAGAACCCATTACACACCATATGGACAAAACTGTAGGGACACATACACAATACTCCCAGAGGAGCTTTTAAGACATCCCTTTTAAAATCCAGGATCTTTAACCCTTCGCGCCAGAGCCTGTTATTGCCTTTGTTACCAGGCCAGTCTTTACAATTCTGACCAGTGTCACGTTATGTGGTTATAAATCTGAAACGCTTCAACATATCCCAGTAATGCTGATTTTTTCGTGATATAGTTTACTTCACGACAGCGGTAAAGTTTGTTCAATATAACGTGTTTATTTCTAAAAATATCGTAAATTTGGCGAAACGTT
Source organism: Oophaga sylvatica (assembly GCA_033576555.1). Classification (NCBI taxonomy): domain Eukaryota; kingdom Metazoa; phylum Chordata; class Amphibia; order Anura; family Dendrobatidae; genus Oophaga; species Oophaga sylvatica. The sequence continues at coordinate 475,063 of JARQOD010000016.1, forward strand.
TGATAATTTCAGAATTTTCAAACTTTTTGTCTTTATGCCCTTAAACCATTGAGTTATGTCACATCAAATAGTTCAGAAATAACATTTTCCACACGTCTACTTTTACATCAGCATAATTTTTCAAACAAAACGTTTTTTTTGCGAAGTCAGAATAGTTAAAAGTTGATCAGCAATTTCTCATTTTTCCATAAATTTACAAAACCATTTACTTTAGGGATCACATCACAATTAAAGTGACTTTGAGGAGACACATGACGGAAAATATCCAAAAAATGGCACCTTCCTAAAAACTGCAACCATCAAGGTGCTCAGAACCACATTCAAGAAGTTTATTAATAGTTCAGGTGCTTCACAGGAATTACTGGAATGTGAAAGGGAAAAAATGAACATTTAACTTTTTCCCACAAAAATGTTACTTTAGCGCCAATTTTTTTATTTTTACAAGGGCAACAGGAATTTGTTGTGTGATTTCTTCTGAGTACGCCAATACCTCACATGTGATGAAAAACTACTGTTTGGATGCACAGCAGGGCTCCTAACGGAAGGAGCTCCATTTGAGCTTTGGAATACAACATTGGCTTGAATCAGTAGCGACTGCCATGTGGCTTTTTTAGAGCCCTGGAGGTACCTAAACAGTGGGTACCCCCACCCACCCACACAAATGACCCCATTTTGAAAACTATACCCCTCAAGAACTCTGTCTAGATGTTTGGCGAGCACTTTGAACCATCAGGGGCTTCACGGGATCATTTAATGTGAAGCCGTGAAAATTAGAAAATTCATTTTCCCAACAAAAAGTTGTTTTAGACCCTTATTTTAAATTTTCACAAGGGTAACAGAATATAAATGCCAAAATTTGCTGCGCAATTATACAAAAGCATGAAGACACCCCATAATGGACACTTTTGTTTCTTAATCTTTTTTATCTTTCATATTTCATTGATTTCTTAATAAAGTCTTGTGCTTTTAATACTTATGGATCGCTTCTTTGGACTACAGGTTTGGTAAGTCGGCTTGTGTTAGTATACTGTTTGAAGTGCCATACCTAATTCCTTATATGAGGACAGCATTTGGTATAACCTGTTATTTGCAGCCATCCTCTTTTCGTCAATAAAATGTATTTTTCGTTTGAGCTTTCTGGCAGTAGGCTGGTTTCCTAAAATATAAAATATATACCAAAACTGATTATTATTCTAATTAACATAGCCAGATTTACACATCATCACAGGAGCAGTCTCCACCTCTCACCATGGAAGAAGTGCCATACCTAAATTCTCATATGAGTACACCCTTTGGTTTAACTCGTTCCATGCAGTCGCACTGTCGTCAATAAAATGTATTTTTCGTTTCCGCTTTCTTCCTAAAATATAAAATATATACCAAAAACTGATTATTATTCTAATTAACATAACCAGATTTAGACCTCAGAGCAGTCTCCAACTTTCACCATGGAAGAAGCAGAACCCATTACACACCATATGGACAAAACTGTAGGGACACATACACAATACTCCCAGAGGAGCTTTTAAGACATCCCTTTTAAAATCCAGGGTCATTAACCATTCGCGCCAGAGCCTGTTTTCGCCTTCGTTTTACAAACTACACCTCTCAATGAATTCATCTAGGAGTGCAGTGATCATCTTAACACCAGAGGGGGTGGGGCACAGAATTTTATACTATTGTGCAGTGAAGAAAAACTACTTACAATTTTAATAATTAATATTGTTTAGCCCCAGAGTTTGCCTTTTCACACAATTTCTGCTGAACGTGGCAATACCCATAAGTGGCTGTACAGAACTGTTTAGCCACACAGTGAGACTCGGAGGGACAGAACACTATTTGACTCTTGGAGAACAAATTATTATACAATAGTTTCCGAACGCCATATACAGAGACCCTAAATGCCAGAAGAGCAGAATTCCCACTCAAGTGAGCCCATTTTGGAAATTACACTTTTTTGGGATTTTATCTACAGGTGTAGTGACAAATTTGACTGCATAAGTGTTTTCCAGAAACAAGCAGCAGTGGATGTTGCTGAGTGAAAATTGCAAACTGCCATTACACTGTGTTCCAATTATTATGCAAATAATATTTTCGCAGATTTTCCCAAATTACCTATATGAATTGCAGTCATTGTAATTTTCCAGTCAAATAACTATTCGAGAACAATTGAAAGGTTTTTGTACAAACTGCCTATGATAACAGTATATTTTTTAAAAAGTAAAGCCCTCAAACTGCACTCAAAATGCATGTTCCAAATTATTATGCACAGCAGAGTTTTCAACCTTTTCATTTTAATAAAGAACAAAAAATGGTCATTTTTGAAATTATAAGCATTAGCAGGTTCTTACAAACTGAAATCAAACAGTTTTCAACTCAAACTTTATTCTTGGTGATGTTACATTTGCACATAGGACCCCTTGTTCGAAAGGAGCTTCTGAACTCTCTCCTCCATTGAATTTGTCAGGTTTTGGATGGTTTCTGCTTCAATTGTTTTGCATGAGTACAGAATACCCTCCCAGAGCTGTTGCTTAGATGTGAACTGCCTCCCGCCATCATAGACACTCCTTTTGATGATGCTACAGAAGTTCTCAATGGGGTTGAGGTCAGGGGAGCATGGGGGCACACCCATAAGTTTGTCCCCTTTTATGCCCATAGCAGCCAGAGCTGCAGATGTGTTATGTGCAGCATGAGACGGTGCATTATCATGCATGAAAATGATCTTGCTGCGGAATGTACGGTTCTTCTTCTTGAACCATGGCAGGAAGTGCTGTTTGAGAAACTCAACATACACTATGGAGTTCATCTTTACCCTTCAGGGATCCTAAAGGGGCCGACAATCTCTCTCCACATGATTCCAGCCGAAAACATTACTCCACCTCCTCCTTGTTGGCGCCGTAGCCGTGTTTGCATGGGGTGTCCATCAACCAGCCATCCTCCACTCCATCCATCTGGACCATCGAGCGTTGCACGGCACTCATCAGTGAACAAAACAGTTTTGAAGTCAGTCTTCATGTATTGTTTG
>JARQOD010000017.1:0-70000 GCA_033576555.1 Oophaga sylvatica
CGGCAGATGATATTCCAGGTGCAAATACAACTTGTTGATGCATGCCAGAGCTTGATTTTTCCCCCTGTGCGTAGGTCCATGCGCCCACGCAGCCACTGCTGAATACATACGTCTGGGCAAACAAGTTTTTCCATGCACTTTGTAAAAGGGAAGAGATGCTCCTGATCTCAGGGCTCCCGCTGCTTTCCATTGCTTTATTTCTTCAATGGAGGTTTGTTTCTGTTCTGCCACAATCTGGCTTCAAGTGGTCTGGTAGGTCTGGAATTTTTCATCTGGCGAGGGTTCTTCCAACATTATTTTCTTCCTTTTCCTTTTTGTCTCTTGGCCTTCTCAGGGACAATTCCCGAAACTCCTGCATGGTTTCAGAATTGGACTCTTGGGCCATTGCTCTGGTGATAGCCATCATTTGCGAATTCCCTTCAAATTTTCTCGTATCCCCCTGTTTCTCCTGCCACTTAGGTGACACATTCTCCATTGTGCTGCTTTAGCTGCTTGGTTGCCCAAATGGTTTCCTCTTGCTTCTCTTGAACTTATTCCACCATGAGCCTTGACCTAATGACAGCAATCTGAGTAGGCTCCTCCAAGGCTTCCATCAAAGCTTTGATCCAGGGAGCGTGTTTCACCGGTGTTCCAGCGGCTGTGATGAATCCCCTATTTCTCCATAGGAGTCCAAAATCATTAGCGATTCCATGTGCGTACCTTGAGTCTGTGTACACATTAACAGTGGTTCCAGTGGCTAGATTGACAGGCCTCTATAGGGCCACAAGCTCAGCTTCTTGTGCAGACATGGAAGGTGGTAGGGCTTCAGCCATAAGGACCTCTGTTTCCGTTGTAACAGCATATCCTGTGTGGAACTTGCCTTGAGCATCAGCAAACCGTGAACCATCAGTCCATAATCTCCATTTTGGGTCAGCCAGCGGACAGGACACCATATTTCAGGTGCAACGTGTCTTGTTCCAGAATTTTCAAACAGTCATGAGGTAACATATTGGCATATTCATCTTCCTCTCCCCCCTCAGAAGGTGGAAGCAAAGTGGCAGGATTGATAGTAGTGCACCTTTGGAAGGTGACATTTGAAGGTAAACAGCAGGGAACACTGGAGTCTGAGGTGCCTTTGATGAGTAAGGTGTCTGGGTGAAGTCTGTTGTAGGACAGCAGAAAGGTCATGGCCAGCTTGAATGACCAGATCATGTCCAAGGACAATATCGGCGGACTTGTCCAGAAGGGTATGAGCAGCATGGACTGCCTTAAGACACGTCGGTGAAGTTTCTGGCAACTGGGTCCAGACGTGCGAGTAGTAGCCCAAAGGCCGGTACTTATCTTCATGATGTTGAGCCAAAACGCCAGATGCATGTCCCCCGGATTCGGACACGAAGAGGTGGAAGGGTTTGAGTGTTAATCCGGGATGCCTAGGGCAGGAGCAGAGATGACACTCTCCTTCAGTTTGCGGAAGCACTGTTTCTGTTGTTCATAGACATCTGGATCCGGGGCATTTCGCCAGTCTGGTCCTCCATTCTTGAGACTGTCATACAATGGTTGCATGAGTCTGGAGGCTTCAGGAATCCACTGTCTGCAGTAGGTGATGAGTCCAAGAAAGGTCTGCATAGCAGAGTAAGTTTCAGGTAAGAGATTTCCCTTATTGCTTGCTTTCTTTCTTCAGTAAGATGGCGGGCTCCTTGTGAAATGCAATGTCCAAGAAAGACAACCTTAATCTGGCACCATTGAACTTTGTTCTTTGACACTTTACAATTGGCTGAGCAGAGGAACAGCAACAATGATGTAGAGGCCGGCAATATGGTTTCTTCTGTTCCACAAAGCAGCAGATCATCCACATACTGTAACAAGGTTACTTGAGGGTTTTCCTGTATCCAGGGCTCCAAAACAGTCTTCATTGATGTGTGAACTGATTAGGAGAATTTTGACCTCCTTGCGGGGTTCTTGTCCATGTTAACTGTCCTCCTTGGAAAGTGAAGGCAAAAAGAAACCTTGAGTCTTCATGCAGAGGCACACTGAAGAAGGCGTTTGCCAAGTCAATCACAGTGAACATTGTGGCTGTAGGAGGTACGTTGGACAACAGAGTGTTGGGATTGGGCACCACAGGAGTCTCTAGGATGGTGGCTGCATTTACTGCTCTAAGATCCTGTACCAACCGGTATCTTGGAGGTTCTCCTGGAGCAGTTTTCTTCTTGACAGGAAACAGTGGTGTGTTGCAAGGGGACACACATCTCACTAGAACTCCAGACTTCAGAAGAGAAGAAATTTGGACATCAGACTGTGTTCTTGTGCAGCTTTGAGAGGGTACTGAGGTAAACGAGGATATTTATGTCCAGGCTTGAGATGTACCTTAACTGGAGGTACCCATAAAAGTCCAACATCTTCGGGTCCTTCTGACCACAGACTGTCAGGAAATTGAGAGGGGTCCAAATATCCAACGGATATGTTTCTGCTGTGACTTCAGGTATCCTAGGTTGTACAGTCATCATCATCAGAGGAAAGGCTTTTAGAATACATCTGTCTTCTGCCCCTTGCTGAGAATTGGGGTCCTGTAAGCAAAGTTCCATACCTTGTTCTCCAAAATGATGGTGGCCTTCATCTTTTTCAAGAGATCTGCACCCAATAAATTGACAGGGCAGGTTTCAGAAACCAGGAACTTGGTCAATACTCCAGTAAAAGGTCCTGCAGACACTGGGATAGTGAGGGGAGAAGCAGTTTGCTGACCCTCTACTCCAACACATGTGAGGGTTTCAGAAGACAAAGATACTGATGAAGGAAGATGTGCAGAAGAGATGACGGAAGTGGCCGCCCCAGTGTCCACTAAGAACTTCAAGGGTTGATTGTCCACCTGTAGGGTGACTGTCCCGCAAGCTGCAGATGGATGAGCAGCTGGGAAGGTGGACACTGGTTGGCCTCCCCGTCAGTATCGTGGGGGTGGCCTCTCATTATAGTCCTGACGTCTGTTATCGTGGCTGTCTCTAGAGCTAGGAACATTCCTGTAATTTCCACGACGTGGACAGTCTCTGAGAATATGATCTGGGCCGCCACACTCCAGCACAACGCACGTCCTTCGGGGTCACAAAACTGATCTTCTGTCCCGCTGATTGGACCTTCTTTCACGCTCACGTTCTTGTCTTCTTGGCGGAGGTGGAGGACCTCCTCCACTTCCTTCCACCAGCACCCATTTTATGCCTGACTGATTATTGGGAGGTGGGTAATCTTCTTGAGCTTGGTAAACCATAGACGGCACTGGTTTACTCTTTACTTTGAGTTTAATGTCTTCTTTCCCATCTGTTGCTTCCTTTTCCCGTTTCTGCAACGTTTTATGGAAGGCCTTGACAACAGTTATTGCATCATCAAAGGAGGAGGATAGAATATCAGGACGTACTTTAAGCACTTCCTCTCTCAATTTGTCCTGTAGACCTTGAATGAACGATTCCACTAAAAACTTCTTCTGAATCTTGACATGTACATTATAGCCCAGGTCTTCGTAACGCAGAAGCAGACGAGCAGAGTATTTTTCCACTGACTCATCAGGTTCTTGCTGAACATCTTGTACAGACCCTGTCTGGTCAATCAGTCTATCTTGGGCCCAAGCAGTCAATTGTTTGCAATATTCAATGCCTGATTCATAGGTGTTGAGTGATCCGACCTTGGTAGGATTCATAGCCTTTTCCATAGTAGATAGGAAGGGCTCGAAAGTTCTGAGGGAGGTGATGCCGGACAAGTCAGCCCAGGTGGCTCCATAGATACCCCTGGTTCGTTCCATACGCCGTGCGTAGTCCATAGGACTCTTGTCTGGATCTGGGAGTTTGGAGACCAAAGAATCAAGTTGTGTTGGTGTAAATGGCTGATATCTGATTTCTCCCAGAGGTCCAGGGACAATTTTGACAAGGGCTTCTGGTGTCTGACCTGGACTTGATTGGCCCTCAGCTTGAGTTGAAGGTATCAGGGGTATAGTCTGCCCAGGTCCCTGAGGCAGGTGAGGCATGATCGGAGTCATCAATTGGATAGCTATGGGCATTGCCTTCTGAACAGCAGGGCTTCGGAGGCAGACAATTCTGACAGAATCCAGATCATGGTCAATGGTACAGAGTCCGTCCTTCAGGGCTGAGACATGCTCCTGCATACAGAGACCAAGGGGTATCCATAGGCACCTGAAGAAATGAGTGGTATTGATAGGGTCCGCCTGGGCATGTCACCTGTTCCTAACATGCCAGCATGGTGAAGTACTGAATGTATAGTGGCCCGAAGGGTGGTCCGTGAATCATCTGGGTTTAGGGGATCATGAACTGGACCTACTGCATGGATGATAATATCAGCGGAAGGTCCCCTGCATGAGTAGTCAGAGTTTGTCCAGGTGACAAGGGACCATGAGTGTGTATATGAGCCATGCATTCCGCAGTAACAATGGGACCACCGGCTTGGGCTATCAGCAGAGCCAAGCCCCCTTTGTTGGAGCAGTTGGAGTTGGCAGGACTAACTATAGCACCAACTTGATGTGTCAGGATATCACCGTACCCTACGGACAATGTCACTGGATTTCCATGTGGTCTGTGTAATGCTGTGAATGGCAGGGATACCAGTTTTCAAATACACCGGGAGCTGGGGGCCTGACCGGGGTTTCCGTGAATCTTACAGAGCGACTGTCCTCTCTAAGGATTTGTGAAGGAGAGGAAGGTGCTTTATCTCTGGAGTAGGGGGTGGAGTAAGCCCTAGGACCAGGGGTTAACAATGGTGGTGGGGGAATGGAGGAGGGAAGAGAAGATACTGGTGCTGCTGGGGATAATGGTAGCTGTTGAGGGACCCACCCCTCTTCTATCTCCTGATCCTCCTCCCCTTCGTTGGATCCCGTAATATCACGGCGACGGCTTCTGATCATTGTCTGGAAAGCTGAAGATTTATGCATTGCAGCAATGGCCGGTTGGGGTGAGTGAAAGGGAACAATGGTGTTGCATCTGGTGCCATGCTGGGAGCTGTGGCCTGCACAGGTGCAGGTGGGGGCTGGTAGTAGGCCCCAGTTGGTGTCAGCAAGGGATATAGGCCTGACTGGGTGTGCTTGGGTGTCTCAAGATGGCCACCGGAGGAAATGGGATGTCGACCATTTCCGGGTATATCAAGATGGCTGCTGGGTGTGGGAAGATGGCTGTTGGGTGTGGGAAGATGGCTGTTGGGTGTGGGAAGATGGCTGCTGGGTGTGGGAAGATGGCTTTCTGGGTGTGGGAAGATGGCTGTTGGGTGTGGGAAGATGGCTGCTGGGTGTGGGAAGATGGCTGCTGGGTGTGGGAAGATGGCTGCTGGGTGTGGGAGGAGCGATGGGCTGGGCATTACACCAGGAGCGACCCGCCCCACAAACACGGCAGGTCTCCCCCAGGGCGGATTCTGTTCACCACACACATGACAGGTCCAACCTCCCTTTGTTCTGAGATCGGCACCATTATAGGGCGGTGGCTGAGGACTACTTGGCTCTATGACAGACATAATGGGCACAGCGGCCATCTTGACTACTTCAACAAGATTATGTGCAGAACATTTTACATATCCAAACAAAGGCTCGGCATCTTCTGAACCTCCCTTTCCATCTATCTCCTTCCAACCTTCAGCTTTCAAATCATTTGCTACTCTCAAATGTGCTTGGGCTTGATACAAGAGCCCCTGATCTCTCAACTTTCCCTCATTCTGTGCGACAAAGTCTTTCCACACTGAAGGCTGAAGCCTGCCTGTACTCGGCAAGCTCATTATTTTATACAAACTTCTGACTCTCTTAACAGCCTTCTTGCCTCCACGTGATTCCATCAATTCAACCACTCCCAAAGCACCACCCTCTAACTTGTGGGTTTTGTTTGATTTAAACATGCGCATCATGATTTAACAGAGTGAAATGATCTGTCGCGACTCAGACCACCGGCGTCACTCGCAGGTCACCACCCGTCACTGCAGAGTCCTCCTCAATACTGTGACAAGACAAAAGAGTCCTCCTCTATTCTGTCTTTTTCCCTAACTGTGGATGGTGACTTTAAAGCGCAGTACACCGTGACACTCTACACAGCACAGAGTCCCCCTCCATATGCTGACACCTGGGCTTCTCCTAATGAGACTTCCCGGGTTGGACAAAGAGTCCTCCTCTATTTGTCACTTTCTCAGACGAAGAGCCCACCTCTATTCGTCTCCTAAGGAAATTTGGTTATGCGCACCCCTACCACAATTCTCTATACAATACTAGAAATTTAGACACTACCAAATAATCACGGGAGGCAACTATCTGTATAAAGGTACATGACCGGAGGAGGAGGAACGTGGTAATTCTCACGAGAACGTGCAGGAAGCAACGTCACTCGGTCAGACTTGCTGGTTCGTGGCGTGGGATCGCCTCTGATCTCACCACTTAACCGTCCCCCCTCCAGACCCAAATGGACAATACGACAGGACCAAACAGTGACTGACACACAGGCAATGGGACGCATATAAAATATATGATCTCAACTTACCGTGTTCGATGGAGGGTGATCAGTCCTCGAATTCAGTCACCGCGGGCACCACAGTAAAGTCCTCAGGATGGGTCCAGACAGGCGGCGATCCACGGCCCCACGTTATTAGGCGCCAATTGTCGGAATCAAAATGATAAACCACTCATCCTCCAGTCACCCCAGATTAGACTAAGAGCACGGGTCGACCGAGAATGAATCAAGCGATACGCTGGTTCAGACTTCAGAACGTGCCCTAAAGAAAATGGTGCTATTAGGCGGCCATCTCCAGTAAGCACTGAACTTTTATTCACGTACATAAGATTACATACACAGAATATTGGGGTGGAGTAAAGGCGGGATTGAGGAGAAAGAGATAAGCTGAGTCATCCTAATTGGTCCTTAGATCTTCTTCTAAGTCCTCCTTGATATGTTGTCATCCTCAGTTTCGTTTCTTGAAGAAAGATTCTATTGTTCTCATGTATCATGTCTTCAATTCTCCAAAGGTGGGGGCATTTCAGTAGATCTAGCTCAATTTAGTGTAATACAGTGATAGGACACAAGGTGGAGACAAACACCAGCAGATACTAACATTATCTTATTATTCTTTTAAGGAAAACTTCGTGTTTATAAAATACATATACATACTATGACTATGAAAGTATAAAAGTATAAAAGTATAAAAGTATCAAAAACACATATAAATATGAAGGTAAAAAGATATATATTTTACCTTGACAGAACGATGGAGCCTCCGGCACCGACCTCCACCCGCACTCCACATAGAGAACGATGGAGCCTCCGGCACCTACCTCCACCCGCACTCCACATAGAGAACGATGGAGCCTCCGGCACCGACCTCCACCCGCACTCCACATAGAGAATAATGGAGCCTCCGGCACCGACCTCCACCCGCACTCCACATAGAGAACGATGGAGCCTCCGGCACCGACCTCCACCCGCACTCCACATAGAGAACGATGGAGCCTCCGGCACCGACCTCCACCCACACTCCACATAGAGAACAATGGAGCCTCCGGCACCGACCTCCACCCGCACTCCACAGAGAGAATGATGGAGCCTCCGGCACCGACCTCCACCCGCACTCCAGAGAGAGAATAATGGAGCCTCCGGCACCGACCTCCACCCGCACTCCACAGAGAGAATAATGGAGCCTCCAGCACCGACCTCCACCCGCACTCCACATAGAGAACGGAGCCTCCAGCACCGACCTCCACCCGCACTCCACATAGAGAATGATGGAGCCTCCGGCACCGACCTCCACCCGCACTCCACATAGAGAACGACGGAGCCTCCGGCACCGACCTCCACCCGTACTCCACATAGAGAATAATGGAGCCTCCGGCACCGACCTCCACCCGCACTCCACATAGAGAACGATGGAGCCTCCGGCACCGACCTCCACCCGCACTCCACATAGAGAATAATGGAGCCTCCGGCACCGACCTCCACCCGCACTCCACATAGAGAATGATGGAGCCTCCGGCACCGACCTCCACCCGCACTCCAGAGAGAGAATAATGGAGCCTCCGGCACCGACCTCCACCCGCACTCCACAGAGAGAATAATGGAGCCTCCAGCACCGACCTCCACCCGCACTCCACATAGAGAACGACGGAGCCTCCGGCACCGACCTCCACCCGTACTCCACATAGAGAATAATGGAGCCTCCGGCACCGACCTCCACCCGCACTCCACATAGAGAACGATGGAGCCTCCGGCACCGACCTCCACCCGCACTCCACATAGAGAATAATGGAGCCTCCGGCACCGACCTCCACCCGCACTCCACATAGAGAATGATGGAGCCTCCGGCACCGACCTCCACCCGCACTCCACAGAGAGAATAATGGAGCCTCCGGCACCGACCTCCACCCGCACTCCACATAGAGAACGACGGAGCCTCCGGCACCGACCTCCACCCGCACTCCACATAGAGAACGACGGAGCCTCCGGCACCGACCTCCACCCGCACTCCACATAGAGAACGACGGAGCCTCCGGCACCGACCTCCACCCGCACTCCACATAGAGAACGATGGAGCCTCCGGCACCGACCTCCACCCGCACTCCACAGAGAGAATAATGGAGCCTCCAGCACCGACCTCCACCCGCACTCCACATAGAGAATAATGGAGCCTCCAGCACCGACCTCCACCCGCACTCCACAGAGAGAATAACGGAGCCACCGGCACCTACCTCCACCCGCAGAGCCTCACTCCACATAGAGAATAATGGAGCCTCCGGCACCGACCTCCACCCGCAGAGCCGCACTCCACAGAGAGAATGATGGAGCCTCCGGCACCTACCTCCACCCGCAGAGCCGCACTCCACATAGAGAATAATAGAGCCTCCGGCACCGACCTCCACCCGCAGAGCCGCACTCCACATAGAGAATAATGGAGCCTCCGGCACCGACCTCCACCCGCAGAGCCGCACTCCACATAGAGAATAATGGAGCCTCCGGCACCGACCTCCACCCGCACTCCACATAGAGAATGATGGAGCCTCCAACACCGACCTCCACCCGCAGAGCCTCACTCCACATAGAGAATAATGGAGCCTCCGGCACCGACCTCCACCCGCACTCCACATAGAGAACGACGGAGCCTCCAGCACCGACCTCCACCCGCACTCCACAGAGAGAACGACGGAGCCTCCGGCACCGACCTCCACCCGCACTCCATATAGAGAACGACGGAGCCTCCGGCACCGACCTCCACCCACAGAGCCGCACTCCACATAGAGAATAAGGCCGGAGTCACACACAACCACAAAAAATCGGTCCGTTTTAGACGGTCGACAATCGGATCAAAATGCAAACATCACACATCCTTCTGGCATCCGATTTTCCTTCAAAGATGCGATTTAGTCGCATGTGTGTGTACCTTGTAACATCCGATTTTCATCCGACTTGCGAGATTTTCTCGCAGGCTTGCAAAACTGACATATAATGGATCCAAAAGAATAGTATTTAAATGCCAAAAGAAAGAATAGATATATACACATAGAGCACACATATATATATATACATGTCATTGTGACATGTATATATACATATATTTATAGTTCTTACACTTCTACATACTGTTATAGCCGCTAATTCAATTGCCGGCTTCAGTGAAATCACAGAAGCCGACATGAAATGATACATTGTTTCCACACATTTAACCATGTAATTTCATGTATTTTTATATATGTTTGAAACATACAATTACATGAGTATATGTGTGCTAAATTTCAGACATGTAGGGGTTAATTAAAGGTGTAAATTCGTTGAAAAAAAATGCGTGGGCTCCCGCTGTATTTTCTCCACCAGACAGACAAAGCAAGCGAGTGGGGGCAGATAATAACAGCCTAGGGAGGGTACATTTTTTTTGTGCCCCCCTGGCTACTAACATCTGCCCCCAGACACCCCAGAAAGGGCAAATCTATAATTAGATTCGCCCTTTCTGGCACTTTGCCCGTCTATTCCCATTGCCCTGTAGCGGTGGCGAATGGGTTAATAAGGGGTTAAAATGACCTTGCAATTGAAAGGTGACCTTAAGGCAGGTTAATAATTGAGAGCTGTCAATTAGACAACTATCAATTATTAATCCTATTGTATGAAAGAAAAATCAAACACACACAGTTTAATAAAAAATAAGTTTAAATAATCACACAGTTTTTGACCATATTTTATTTTCCTGCTAAAACCATTTCCTGTAATAAAAATAAAATAAAAAAGCAAAATTATACTTACCAATCCGATGTACAGTCAGGTCCCACGGTGTAATCCATCAGAAAGGGTTAACAGGTTACAGGTCGCAGAGAGCTAATAATGCTGTCTCAGACCTGTATTCCCCTGAATGAATAAGTTCCTCTACCACAGAAAGTAGAGGAATAGATTCATGAATGGAGCTTAATTGATTTATTGGCAATTTAACTTTAGTGACCTGACCTAAAGGGAAAGTGGACACAATCAATTAAGCTTCATTCATGAAACACATCCTCTCCTGTCGCCAGGAGAGGAACTTATTCATTCATGAGCTTTGAGCTGAGCATGCAGGATTACTTGCACTGCTTGGCTCAAAGCTAGTTAACCCTTTGTGAAGGATTACAGCGTGGGACGTGACAGATCGGCGGAATAGGTAAGAATAATGTTGTTTTATTTCTTTTTCTTTATTTTAGGAGATCAATGGCTTCGCACGGATTAAGTGTAAAATAAAATATGGTCAAAAAAATGTGTTTTTATTTCATTAAAATTATTTATTCTTAAAGTGTGTGTTTTTTTATTTACTTCAATAGGATTAATAATTGATAGTTGTCTAATTGACAGCTCTCAATTATTAACCTACCTTAAGGTCACCTTTCAATTGCAAGGTGACAGTAAGGTGAGATTAACCCATTCGCCACCGCTACAGGGCAATGGGAATAGACGGGCAAAGTGCCAGAAAGGGCAAATCTAATTATAGATTTGCCCTTTCTGGGGTGTCTGGGGGCAGATGTTAGTAGCCAGGGGGGGCACAAAAAAAATGCACCCTCCCTGGGCTATTATTATCTGCCCCCACTCGCTTTGCTTTGTCTGTCTGGTGGAGAAAATACAGCGGGAGCCCACGCATTTTTTTTCAACGAAATTATACCTTTAATTAACCCCTACATGTCTGAAATTTTGCACAAATACACTCATGTAATTGTAAGTTCTAAACAAATATCAAAATACAGGAAATTACATGGTTAAATGTGTGGAAACAATGTATCATTTCATGTCGGCTTCTGTGATTTCACAAAACCCGGCAATTGAATTAGCGGCTATTACAGTATGTAGAAGTCTAGGAACTATAAATATATGTATATATACATGTCACAATGACATATATATATATATATATATATGTGTGTTCTATGTGTATATATCTATTCTTTCTAGTCTTTATTAAAGCTGTCAGTGTGATTTTACAGTATAGGCGGGGATGAATTGCCGGCTTTTCTAAAGGACACCGATGCGATTTCATCGCAAGTCACACGTGCGGTCCGTTTGTAATCAGATTTTTCATCGCTCCCATAGACTTGCATTGGCGATAGTCGACCCACAATCGGTGACAATCGCAGCATGCTCCGATTGTACACGGACGTTTAAAACGGACCACAAAAAATCTGATACTGGGAGCTGCTCCATAGATCAACATAGGGCAGACTGCGATGCGATTTTTCATCGCATTGCAATCGTCCGATTCTGTCGCCAGTGTGACGCCGGCCTAACGGAGCCTCGGGCACCGACCTCCACCCGCAGAGCCGCACTCCACATAGAGATAATGGAGCCTCCGGCACCGACCTCCACCCGCAGAGCCGCACTCCACATAGAAAATAATGGAGCCTCCGGCACCTACCTCCACCCGAAGAGCCACACTCCACATAGATAATAATGGAGCCTCCGGCACCGACCTCCACCCGCAGAGCCGCACTCCACATAGAGAATAATGGAGCCTCCGGCACCGACCTCCACCCGCAGAGCCGCACTCCACATAGAGAATAATGGGGCCTCCGGCACCGACCTCCACCCGAAGAGCCACACTCCACATAGATAATAATGGAGCCTCCGGCACCGACCTCCACCCGCAGAGCCGCACTCCACATAGAGAATAATGGAGCCTCCGGCACCGACCTCCACCAGCAGAGCCGCACTCCACATAGAGAACGACGGAGCCTCCGGCACCTACCTCCACCCGCAGAGCCGCACTCCACATAGAGAATAATGGAGCCTCCGGCACCGACCTCCACCCGCAGAGCCGCACTCCACATAGAGAATAATGGGCCTCCGGCACCGACCTCCACCCGAAGAGCCACACTCCACATAGATAATAATGGAGCCTCCGGCACCGACCTCCACCCGCAGAGCCGCACTCCACATAGAGAATAATGGAGCCTCCGGCACCGACCTCCACCAGCAGAGCCGCACTCCACATAGAGAACGACGGAGCCTCCGGCACCGACCTTCACCCGCAGAGCCGCACTCCACATAGAGAATAATGGAGCCTCCGGCACCGACCTCCACCCGCACTCCACATAGAGAATAATGGAGCCTCCGGCACCGACCTCCACATAGAGAATAATGGAGCCTCCGTCACCGACCTCCACCCGCAGAGCCGCACTCCACATAGAGAATAATGGAGCCTCCAGCACCTACCTCCACCCGCAGAGCCGCACTCCACATAGAGAATAATGGAGCCTCCAGCATCGACCTCCACCCGCAGAGCCGCACTCCACATAGAGAATAATGGAGCCTCCGTCACCGACCTCCACCCGCAGAGCCGCACTCCACATAGAGAATAATGGAGCCTCCAGCACCTACCTCCACCCGCAGAGCCGCACTCCACATAGAGAATAACGGAGCCTCCGTCACCGACCTCCACCCGCAGAGCCGCACTCCACATAGAGAATAATGGAGCCTCCGTCACCGACCTCCACCCGCAGAGCCGCACTCCACATAGAGAATAATGGAGCCTCCAGCACCTACCTCCACCCGCAGAGCCGCACTCCACATAGAGAATAATGGAGCCTCCAGCACCTACCTCCACCCGCAGAGCCGCACTCCACATAGAGAATAACGGAGCCTCCGGCACCGACCTCCACCCGCAGAGCCGCACTCCACATAGAGAATAACGGAGCCTCCGGCACCGACCTCCACCCGCAGAGCCGCACTCCACATAGAGATAATGGAGCCTCCGGCACCGACCTCCACCAGCAGAGCCGCACTCCACATAGAGAATAATGGAGCCTCCGTCACCGACCTCCACATAGAGAATAATGGAGCCTCCGTCACCGACCTCCACCCGCAGAGCCGCACTCCACATAGAGAATAATGGAGCCTCCGTCACCGACCTCCACCCGCAGAGCCGCACTCCACATAGAGAATAATGGAGCCTCCAGCACCTACCTCCCCCGCAGAGCCGCACTCCACATAGAGAATAACGGAGCCTCCGGCACCGACCTCCACCCGCAGAGCCGCACTCCACATAGAGAATAACGGAGCCTCCGGCACCGACCTCCACCCGCAGAGCCGCACTCCACATAGAGAATAATGGAGCCTCCGGCACCGACCTCCACCAGCAGAGCCGCACTCCACATAGAGAACGACGGAGCCTCCGGCACCTACCTCCACCCGCACTCCACATAGAGAATAATGGAGCCTCCAGCACCGACCTCCACCCGCAGAGCCGCACTCCACATAGAGAATAATGGAGCCTCCGGCACCGACCTCCACCCGCACTCCACATAGAGAATAATGGAGCCTCCGGCACCGACCTCCACATAGAGAATAATGGAGCCTCCGTCACCGACCTCCACCCGCAGAGCCGCACTCCACATAGAGAATAACGGAGCCTCCGGCACCGACCTCCACCCGCAGAGCCGCACTCCACATAGAGAATAACGGAGCCTCCGGCACGACCTCCACCCGCAGAGCCGCACTCCACATAGAGAATAACGGAGCCTCCGGCACCGACCTCCACCCGCAGAGCCGCACTCCACATAGAGAATGACGGAGCCCCGGCACCGACCTCCACCCGCAGAGCCGCACTCCACATAGAGAATGACGGAGCCTCCGGCACCGACCTCCACCCGCAGAGCCGCACTCCACATAGAGAATGACGGAGCCTCCGGCACCGACCTCCACCCGCAGAGCCGCACTCCACAGAGAATGACGGAGCCTCCGGCACCGACCTCCACCCGCAGAGCCGCACTCCACATAGAGAATGACGGAGCCTCCGGCACCGACCTCCACCCGCAGAGCCTCACTCCACATAGAGAATAATGGAGCCTCCGGCACCGACCTCCACCCGCAGAGCCGCACTCCACATAGAGAATGACGGAGCCTCCGGCACCGACCTCCACCCGCAGAGCCACACTCCACATAGAGAATAACAAAGCCTCCGGCACCGACCTCCACCCGCAGAGCCGCACTCCACATAGAGAATAATGGAGCCTCCGGCACCGACCTCCACCCGCAGAGCCGCACTCCACATAGAGAATGACGGAGCCTCCGGCACCGACCTCCACCCGCAGAGCCGCACTCCACATAGAGAATGACGGAGCCTCCGGCACCTACCTCCACCCGCAACGCATCCACATAGAGAATAATGGAGCCTCCAGCACCGACCTCCACCCGCAGAGCCGCACTCCACATAGAGAATGACGGAGCCTCCGGCACCGACCTACACCCGCAGAGCCGCACTCCACAGACAGAATGACGGAGCTCAGCACCGACTCCACCCGCGAGCCTCTCCACATAGAGAATAAGCGAGGTGTGCGGAGCGCGCGTGTGCAGGTGTGCGGGACGCGGGTGCGATGACGAGCGGAGCGCGCTCCTATTGGGGGGATTCATGTACGGAGCGGAGCCGTGCGCCATTGGGGGATCATGTACGGAGCGGAGCGCTCGTCTATTGGGGGATTCATGTACGGAGCGGAGCCTCGTGCGTCCTATTGGGGGGATTCATGTACGAGCGGAGCCTCGTGCGTCCTATTGGGGGGATTCATGTACGGAGCGGAGCCTCGTGCGTCCTATTGGGGGATTCATGTACGGAGCGGAGCCCGTGCGTCCTATTGGGGGATTCATGTACGGAGCGGAGCCCGTGCGTCCTATTGGGGGATTCATGTACGGAGCGGAGCCTCGTGCGTCCTATTGGGGGGATTCATGTACGGAGCGGAGCCTCGTGCGTCCTATTGGGGGATTCATGTACGGAGCGGAGCCTCGTGCGTCCTATTGGGAGGATTCAGTACGGAGCGAGCCTCGTGCGTCCTATTGGGGGATTCAGTACGGAGCGGAGCCGCGTGCGTCCTATTGGGGGGATTCATGTACGGAGCGGAGCCCGTGCGTCCTATTGGGGGGATTCATGTACGGAGCGGAGCCGTCGTGCGTCCTATTGGGGGATTCATGTACGGAGCGGAGCCTCGTGCGTCCTATTGGGGGATTCATGTACGGAGCGGAGCCGCGTGCGTCCTATTGGGGGATTCATGTACGGAGCGGAGCCCGTGCGTCCTATTGGGGGGATTCATGTACGGAGCGGAGCCTCGTGCGTCCTATTGGGGGGATTCATGTACGGAGCGGAGCCAGTGTGCGTCCTATTGGGGGATTCATGTACGGAGCGGAGCCCGTGCGTCCTATTGGGGGGATTCATGTACGGAGCGGAGCCTCGTGCGTCCTATTGGGGGATTCATGTACGGAGCGGAGCCTCGTGCGTCCTATTGGGGGGATTCATGTACGGAGCGGAGCCTCGTGCGTCCTATTGGGGGATTCATGTACGGAGCGGAGCCTCGTGCGTCCTATTGGGGGATTCATGTACGGAGCGGAGCCTCGTGCGTCCTATTGGGGGGATTCATGTACGGAGCGGAGCCTCGTGCGTCCTATTGGGGGGATTCATGTACGGAGCGGAGCCTCGTGCGTCCTATTGGGGGGATTCATGTACGGAGCGGAGCCTGTGCGTCCTATTGGGGGATTCACAGCGGAGCCTCGTGCGTCCTATTGGGGGGATTCATGTACGGAGCGGAGCCCGTGCGTCCTATTGGGGGATTCATGTACGGAGCGGAGCCGTCGTGCGTCCTATTGGGGGGATTCATGTACGGAGCGGAGCCTCGTGCGTCCTATTGGGGGGATTCATGTACGGAGCGGAGCCGCGTGCGTCCTATTGGGGGATTCATGTACGGAGCGGAGCCTCGTGCGTCCTATTGGGGGATTCATGTACGGAGCGGAGCCCGTGCGTCCTATTGGGGGGATTCATGTACGGAGCGGAGCCGGTGGTCCTATTGGGGGGATTCATGTACGGAGCGGAGCCTCGTGCGTCCTATTGGGGGGATTCATGTACGGAGCGGAGCCGGTGCGTCCTATTGGGGGATTCATGTACGGAGCGGAGCCTCGTGCGTCCTATTGGGGGGATTCATGTACGGAGCGGAGCCGCGTGCGTCCTATTGGGGGATTCATGTACGGAGCGGAGCCGCGTGCGTCCTATTGGGGGGATTCATGTACGGAGCGGAGCCTCGTGCGTCCTATTGGGGGGGATTCATGTACGGAGCGGAGCGTGTGCGTCCTATTGGGGGGATTCATGTACGGAGCGGAGCCGCGTGGTCTATTGGGGGATTCATGTACGGACGGAGCCGCGTGCGTCCTATTGGGGGATTCATGTACGGAGCGGAGCGTGTGTGTCCTATTGGGGGGATTCATGTACGGAGCGGAGCCGTGTGTGTCCTATTGGGGGATTCATGTACGGAGCGGAGCCTCGTGCGTCCTATTGGGGGGATTCATGTACGGAGCGGAGCCTCGTGTGTCCTATTGGGGGGATTCATGTACGGAGCGAGCGTTGGTCTTACACGGCGCGTGCGTCCTATTGGGGGATTCATGTACGGAGCGGAGCCCGTGGTCCTATTGGGGGGATTCATGTACGGAGCGGAGCCGTCGTGCGTCCTATTGGGGGGATTCATGTACGGAGCGGAGCCGTCGTGCGTCCTATTGGGGGATTCATGTACGGAGCGGAGCCGTGCGTCCTATTGGGGGGATTCATGTACGGAGCGGAGCCGGTGCGTCCTATTGGGGGATTCATGTACGGAGCGGAGCCCGTGGTCCTATTGGGGGGATTCATGTACGGAGCGGAGCCGCGTGCGTCCTATTGGGGGGATTCATGTACGGAGCGGAGCCGTGTGCGTCCTATTGGGGGGATTCATGTACGGAGCGGAGCCTGTGCGTCCTATTGGGGGATTCATGTACGGAGCGGAGCCGCGTGGTCCTATTGGGGGGATTCATGTACGGAGCGGAGCCGCGTGGTCCTATTGGGGGATTCATGTACGGAGCGGAGCCGTGGTCCTATTGGGGGGATTCATGTACGGAGCGGAGCCGGTGCGTCCTATTGGGGGATTCATGTACGGAGCGGAGCCGCGTGCGTCCTATTGGGGGGATTCATGTACGGAGCGGAGCCTCGTGGTCCTATTGGGGGGATTCATGTACGGAGCGAGAGCAGCGTGCGTCCTATTGGGGGGATTCATGTACGGAGCGGAGCCGGTGCGTCCTATTGGGGGATTCATGTGAGCGGAGCCGGTGCGTCCTATTGGGGGATTCATGTAGACGGAGCCGCGTGTCTATTGGGGGGATTCATGTACGGAGCGGAGCCTGTGTGTCCTATTGGGGGATTCATGTACGGAGCGGAGCCGCGTGTGTCCTATTGGGGGATTCATGTACGGAGCGGAGCCGCGTGCGTCCTATTGGGGGGATTCATGTACGGAGCGGAGCCGCGTGGTCCTATTGGGGGGATTCATGTACGGAGCGGAGCCGTGGTCTATTGGGGGGATACATGTACGGAGCGGAGCCTCGTGTGTCCTTTGGGGGATTCATGTACGGAGCGGAGCCGCTGTGGTCCTATTGGGGGATTCATGTACGGAGCGGAGCCGCGTGTGTCCTATTGGGGGGATTCATGTACGGAGCCGGCGTCCATGGGTTCGTGTACGGCGAGCGGTGTGTCCTATTGGGGGCGCTGTCCGCGGTGCATGGACGCCGGTGTGGACTGAGGCCGCAGGTCCGGGAGGATTAACCCCGTAGCAGCCGGAGAACAGCGTTATCCCATGTGACAAACTCCCGGATACAGATAGAAAGCGGAACATCACACAGAGGAAAACCGAGTGTTTGTGTATGAAGAACGGACGAGTGTGAACAGCGGCGAATCGTGAGTAAGAATAACAGGAACCTGCAGCACTGAGCACTCACCTCCACCCGCAGAGCCGCACTGCACATATGGCGGTAACTAGGCTCAACCGACCCCCAATACTCCACATCCCGCCATCACCTCCACTGCTTCCTGTCTGCTCTATGGAGGGAGAGGCGCCGCCCCTTCTGGTCACATGGGCATGACGTCACAGAGGTCCTTTATCCTCTACCTTTCCCTGCCGGCGAGGACCAGTGGCCCCAGGTAAGAGGCGCCTCCGGGGCCCTGCAGCACGTGGGATAAGAGCTCTGTATACCGGCAGCTGCGGAGGAACTACACTTCCCAGCATGTCCTGACAGCACCAGGGCCAGGAGTGCAGGCTGTGTGGGCATGCTGGGATCTGTAGTGAGTGACGGTCCGCGGCCCCACATGTTGTCAGAGCCCCTCCCCCACCGATCATCCGGGAGAAGGAAGGAATTCTATAGGGCGCAGGGGACTGGGGGAAGAGATTTCCGGCGCACACTCCCCTGACTGACCCTCTCCCCACACTGCCCTCTCTCCTGACTCCCTCCCACACCCCTCTCCCCTGACTGACCCCCTCTCCACACTGCCCTCTCCCCTGACTGACCCTCTCCCCACTGCCCTCTCCCCTGAATGACCCCTCTCCCCTGACTGACCCCTCTCCCCACACTACCCTCTCTCCTGTCTGACCCCTCTCCCCACACTGCCCTCTCCCCACACTGCCCTCTCCCCACACTGCCCTCTCCCTTACTGACCCCTCTCCCCACACTGTCCTCTCCCCTAACTGACCCCTCTCCCCACACTGCCCTCTCCCCTGACTGACCTCTCTCCCCACACTGCCCTCTCCCCTGACTGACCCTCTCCCCTGACTGACCCCTCACCCCACACTGCCCTGTCCCCTGACTGACCCCTCTCCCCGGACTGACCCCTCTTCCCTGACTGACCCCTCTCCCCGGACTGACCCCTCTTCCCTGACTGACCCCTCTCCCCTGACTGACCCCTCTCTCCACACTGCCCTCTCCCCTGACTGATCCCTCTCCCCACACTGCCCTCTCCCCTGACTGACCCGTCTCCCCACACTGTCCTCTCCCCTGACTGACCCCTCTCCCCACACTGTCCTCTCCCCTGACTGACCCCTCTCCCCTGACTGACTCCTCTCCCCTGACTGACTCCTCTCCCCTGACTGACTCCTCTCCCCTGACTGACTCCCCTCCCCTGACTGACCCCTCTCCCCACACTGCCCTCTCCCCTGACTGACCCCTCTCCCCACACTACCCTCTGCCCTGACTGACCCCCTCTACCCACACAGCCCTCTCCCCTGACTGACCCCCTCTCCCCACACTGTCCTCTCTCCTGACTGACCCCCTCTCCCCACACTGTCCTCTCCCCTGACTGACCCCCTCTCCCCACACTGTCCTCTCCCCTGACTGACCCCCTCTCCCCACACTGCCCTCTCCCCTGACTGACCCCTCTCCCGACACTGCCCTCTCCCTGACTGACCCCTCTCCCCACACTGCCCTTTCCCCTGACTGACCCCACTGCCCTCTCCTGACTGTCCCCTGTCTCACCGCTAATTGGCTGCAGCTGGTCACATGGCCTTTTCTCGGGCTGTCATTCCCGCAGCAGACAGTAGAGGGCGGCAGTGACAGATTCCTCTTACACCCAGTGGGGGGCGCTCATAGCGGCTCAGTGATTCTCTCCATGGAGGCCACACAGGGCTCTGCTGGAGCTTCTGGAGGAAGGTCTCAGGGCCGGAGCCTTTACTGCGGCGTCACTCTGTGCTCTGTCCCCTCCCATTTGGCGGTATTGACATTTCCTGCTTTTGTGCCTCCTCAGAAAGGCGACACTGGCAGAAATGAGGTCAGACACAGCACAGAGGCCTCTGTCCCCTTAATAACCCTTCACAGCTGGGGATGAATCTGATTTTTAGGGCTTCAGACAGAAGGTCCTGGTGACAAATGACGTTTGATGACAGCACAGTGTGAATACGAGGTGACGCTGCGTGTGTCGACGCGGAAATTACGGTTTTCAAATTGTCTGACGGTAAATTCACTTACTGATAACGTTGCGCTACATGACAGTGCTGTGTGTACAATCCGGTGAGAGGCAACAGAGGAACATTTTACCCGATTGACCGCCGGAATTACCCAGTGTCCTTATGACGGCAATTTTACAAATTTTGCACTGTCTCTTATGAGGTTATACTCTGAACCTTCCGTCTCGCGATCTAGATTGTTTCTTCGGACATATGTCTCCTAATGTAGCACCGAAAAAAACTCTACAAAAAAGTTTTTGAATATCAAAAATGAACAACTTTATTGAGCATAGCAAAAAACACGTAAAAATATAAAAACGGGAAAAACCAACACACAATACAAAAAAGAGGTGGAACGCCTGGTGCAAGGTAAATAGTAACACATATATGTTGCAATAAGAATCTATATATGTGAATATATGATGTCGACAAAACGCCTATGTATAACACTTATATAAATAACAACGTAATACTGATGCTGTGTTGAAATATAAAAAAATGCATATACTGTTGGTAACCCTGAAGAAAAAAGG
This sequence comes from Oophaga sylvatica, assembly GCA_033576555.1. NCBI lineage: Eukaryota > Metazoa > Chordata > Amphibia > Anura > Dendrobatidae > Oophaga > Oophaga sylvatica. Next base: position 20,731 of record JARQOD010000017.1, read on the forward strand.
TGAGACACCGATATCCCAGCCAAACAAGAAGTAACAAAATATCATGGGTCAGTGTAATTACCGCCCATAGGTAACAAACACCGGTATATCACAGGAGGTTATAATTAAAGCCCATAGATATATAATAGGTATACTAGGCTGAGAAAACACGGGCTCCTAGTGCTATGCACATGTCAGAACATCAGAGAGTAACATGGTGAAAAAAGGAAATAAATAAACTACCACATATTAGAATCAGTAAGTAACATGGAATTACCTTGCAAACCAGGCGTCCACCACACCCGACGCGCGTTTCGCAATGAAATGCTTCGTCAAAGGGGTGAATAGACGTTGGTTTGGAAGCTTTTTATATGATGATTGGCCAATCATGATCAAAACCTGCGTATAAATCAGCGCATGCGCATCGCACGAAAAACCCAATGTCGATGCTGTCATGGTAACCATGGAACACAAATCAACAGACATAAATGCTGATAAATATATAACCCAAAAGAAAAAGGCACCGCTTGGAGATTACATCAATAGAGAAGTCTACATATTCTATAGATAGCGGCGATACCGTTGCACATAAACCATGAAGTTCCTTGTGCGAAAGGATAGCAATCAATCCCGGTGTCGCCGGTTGTTCCATCATCGCTGCCATAGCCAGGAAGCATGCATCAGGAAGTAGACGTCACAAATCCCATCATGCACTAAGACGATGTCATGGCAACAGGCATCAAGGAAACGCATCGTAGCTGTGAGAGACGTAGAGCACATAGCAGGAAGTAACGTCGTCAATCTCATCGCATGACAGGGTCGTATAATCTCCAGATCGGCATAAGGACATAGTGATAAGTGGAGCCAAAAAGGTATCATGGCAACAGTCGCCGGAGTGCTGGTTGGAACGCCATCATGCAATACTTATAGTCGTTCATTGCTACAATCGTGATGAATGAGGCAGAAGAACCTACATACAGACTCAGAAGAAGAACTCACATATGGTTAGTGGTTATAATGACAGCACAAAAGATATATAGATGTAGTGTCCGCTCCAAAGACAGATAATCTACAATTGAGTCAATTATCATTGCTGATGCATAGAATGATTGAAAATATTGATAGGTGTCAATCAAAGATAAGTCCAGAATTTAGGAGGCAAACATCGAGAGGGTATGAATTAAGTATTAAAAACAGATTAATCTGTAAAAAGAAAAAAGACAAAAATAGAAATAAAAAGAGTTAAAACCAACAACTAAAAAAGGAAGCAGCTTCGAAGTGGCTCTCATACAAATATATGATAAATATATCTAGACAGACAGGCATCGTAATGAACAAAACAAATCAAATCAAAGGGCTATCCCAAAAAAGGCTTATAACTATTATAGTCATTAAGGCCCAATGGTGATATGGTATTGAGGGTATAGATCCATTTAGTCTCTTTCTGCGCTAAATATTGTTTCCAATTGCCACCACGTGGACCAATAAACACCCTATCGATACCTTTAAATCTTAGAAGAGAAGGATCGCTATTATGCGCAGACCGAAAATGACGCGGTATTGGTTTCAGGGAACTAATGTCCTCTGCCTCTTTAGCTTCCTCAATATCCCGTACATGCTCCCTAATGCGTCTACGAAATTCTCTTGTGGTCATGCCCACATATATGAGTCGACAAGGACATGTCGCATGATAGATCACGGCCTTGGTTGTACAGTTGATATTGTACGTGATTCTATATGTTTGACTGTTGTCAAAGTTACAAAAATCTTTGGCCACGTCTACATTCTTACATGCGACGCATTTGCCACACGGTGAGCAGCCCCATGCTGGACCCTTTGATCCAAAGAGGAACTTAGATTGATTACCTTTATGATAGCTGTGGACCAAATGATCTCGCAAATTGCGAGCTCTTCTATACGTGACCATTGGGTTTATCCCTATATAATTCGCCAGGGTCTTATCTAAAAGCAAGACTGACCAGTGTTTCTTGAGAACCTGATAAACCTCATCACTTCGTGAGTTGTAATTAAGGATACATCTAACCTTGGGGTCAATGGTCCCACAACTAACAGGTTTATCCCTTATTAGGTCACTCCGATTACTAAATCGGGCTCTTGTATACGCCCTGCAAATAGAATTCTGGCCATATCCTCGTTCTCTGAATCTGGTACAGAGATCACCGGCTTGTTTATCAAAGAAGACATCATTGGAACAAATCCTCCTTGCTCTGAGATATTGTCCAGTAGGGATATTTGACAGCAGATGTTTTGGGTGTTGTGACGTAGAATATAATAACGTGTTTGCTGCTGTACTCTTACGAAAAAGATCAGTTTGAACAAATCCGTCATCATCCAGGAGGATAGATATGTCCAGAAAGTCCATTTGTTGTCGTCCGTATTTATATGTCAATTTGACATTAACACTATTCTCATTTAGATGTTTGAAGAAGTGGTCAAGATCACTTTCAGAGCCCTGCCATATCATTAATACATCATCGATGTAGCGCCACCAGGCTACTACACCGACACTGAGAGGGATGGGGTCTGTCACAAAGATGCCCCTTTCCCACAGCCCCAGGAAAAGATTTGCGTATGAAGGCGCACAAGACGCCCCCATCGCAGTTCCCTGGAGCTGTAGGTAGAGGGCATCCTTGAAGTAGAAGAAATTATGAGTCAAAACAAATTCTAGTGACTCGATGATAAAGTCACAAAGTCCATGATCCAAACCACTCTCCATGAGGAAGAATTTACTTGCCTCTATCCCATCACTGTGTTTAATTGATGTATAGAGTGACTCTACGTCACATGTTACAAATAGCATATTGGGTTCAAGGTGCACACCATCCAACTTCCTCAATACATCAGTTGTATCCTTCAGGTAAGAGGGAAGTGTCTCAACGAGTGGCTTTAAATAGTGATCTATTAGCTTACAAAGAGGATCGCATAAGTTGTTAACTCCAGAGACAATTGGCCTACCTGGTGGTGTAGTAGGATCTTTGTGTATCTTCGGGAGTAAATATATTACTGCAACTGTTGGTTCGTCCAGCCATAGACCATCCATTTGACGTTCACGTTAATGGTAAAATTTCTTCGATATAACTTGCAGTCATTTATGAAAAAACGGAAATACGGCAAAAATTTCAAAAATTTTGCAATTTTCAAACTTTGAATTTTTATTCTCTTAAAACAGAGAAATATATCACACAAAATAGTTACTAAATAACATTTCCCACATGTCTACTTTACATCAGCACAATTTTGGAACCAATTTTTTTGTTTTGTTAGGAAGTTATAAGGGTTAAAAGTTGACCAGCGATTTCTCATTTTTACAACAAATTATACAAAACCATTTTTTAGGGACCACCTCACATTTGAAGTCACTTTGAGGGGTCTGTATTGCAGAAAATTCCCAAAAGTGACACCATTCTAAAAACTGCACCCCTCAAGGTACTCAAAACCTCATTCAAGAAGTTTATTAACCCTTCAGGTGCTTCACAGGAGCTGAAGCAACTTGGAAGGAAAAAATGAACATTTAACTTTTTAGTCACAAAATTATCTTTTACAAAATTTTTTTATTTTAGCAAGGTTAAAAGGAGAAAATGAACAGAAAAAGTTGTAGTGCAATTTCTCCTGAGTACACCAATACCCCATATATGGGGGAAAACCACTGTTTGGGCACACGGCTGGGCTCGTAAGGCAAGGAGCGCCGTTTGACTTTTTCAATCCAAAATTGGCTGGAATTGAGATTGGATGTCATGTCGCGTTTGGAGAGCCCCTGATGTGCCTAAACAGTGGAAACCCCCCACAAGTGACCCCATTTTGGAAACTAGACCCCCGAAGGAACTTATCTAGGTCCGTTGTGAGAACGCTCAACCCCTAAGTGTTTCATTAAAATTTATAATGCCTGGGTGTGAAAAAAAAAAGTCCACAAAAATGATTTTTTTAGTCCTTAATTTTTTATTTTTGCCAAGGAAATTGGACCCCAAAAGTTGTCCAATTTGTCCTGAGTACGCTGATACCCATATGTGGGGGGGAAATACTGTTTGGGCGCATGGCATGGCTCAGAAAGGAAGTAATGATATTTTGGAATGCAGACTTTGATGGCTGTCATGTTCAGTTTGCAGAGCCCCTTATGTGCCTAAGCAGTGTAAACCCCCACAAGTGACCCCATTTTGGAAACTAGACCCCCTAAGGAACTTATCTAGATCTGTGGTGAGCACTTTGAACCCCTAAGTGCTTCATTCAAATTTATATTGCCCGGGCATGAAAATAAAAAATCCTATTTTTCCCCCAAAAATGATCTTTTAGTCACCAATATTTTATTTTCCCAAGGGTAACGGGAGAAATTGGACCACAAAAGTTGTCCAATTTGTCCTGAGTACTCTGATATCCCCCATATGTGGGAGAAAACTACTGTATGGGCACATGTTGGGACTCGGAATAGAAGTAGTGACGTTTTGGATTGCAGACTTTGATGGAATGGTCTGCGGGTGTCATGTCGCGTTTGGAGAGCCCCTGATGTGCCTAAACAGTGGAAACCCTCCACGAGTGACCGCATTTTGGAAACAAGCCCCCCAAAGGAACTTATCTAGATGTGTGGTGAGCACTTTGAACCCCCTAAGTGCTTCACTGAAGTTTATAACGTACAGTCATGGCCAAAAGTTTTGAGAATGACACAAATATTATATTTTCACATGATCTGCTGCCCTCTGGTTTTTATGTGTGTTTGACATGTTTTTATCACAGACAGAAATATAATAATTGCAAACATATGAGTAACAAAAGCTTATATTGACAGAATGAGTTAATGCAGCAAGTCAATATTTGCAGTGTTAACCCTTCTTCTGCAGGACCTCTGCAATTCTCCCTGGCATGCTCTCAATCAACTTCTGGACCAAATCCTGACTAATAGCAGTCCATTCTTGCACAATCAATGCTTTCATTTTGTCAGAATTTTTAGGTTTTTGTTTGTCCACCCTTCTCTTGATGATTGACCACAAGTTCTCAATGGGATTAAGATCTGGGGAGTTTCCAGGCCATGGACCCAAAATCTCTATGTTTTGTTCCCTGAGCCATTTAGTTATCACCTTTGCTTTATGGCAAGGTGTTCCATCATGCTGGAAAAGGCATTGTTGATCGCCAAACTGCTCTTGGAGGGTTGGGAGAAGTTGCTCTTGGAGGACATTCTGGTACCATTCTTTATTCATGGCTGTGTTTTTAGGCAAGACTGTGAGAGAGCCGATTCCCTTGGCTGAGAAGCAACCCCACACATGAATGGTTTCAGGATGCTTAACAGTTGGCATGAGACAAGACTGGTGGTAGCGCTCACCTTGTCTTCTCCGAATGAGGCGTTTTCCTGATGTCCCAAACAATCGAAAAGGGGATTCATCAGAGAAAATAACTTTACCCCAGTCCTCAGCAGTCCACTGCCTGTACCTTTTGCAGAATATCAGTCTGTCCATCATGTTTTTTCTGGAGAGAAGTGGCTTCTTTGCTGCCCTCCTTGAGACCAGGCCTTGCTCCAAGAGTCTCCGCCTCACAGTGCATGCAGATGCACTCACACCTGCCTGCTGCCATTCCTGAGCAAGCTCTGCACTGCTGGTAACCCGATCCCACAGCTGAAACACTTTTAAGAGACGGTCCTGGCACTTGCTGGTCTTTCTTGGGCGCCCTGGAGCCTTTTTGGCAACAATGGAACCTCTCTCCTTGAAGTTCTTGATGATGCGATAGATTGTTGACTGAGGTGCAATCTTTCTAGCTGCGATACTCTTCCCTGTTAGGCCATTTTTGTGCATTGCAATGATGACTGCAGTGTTTCTTTAGAGATAACCATGGTTAACAGAAGAGAAACAATGATGCCAAGCACCAGCCTCCTTTTAAAGTGTCCAGTGGTGTCATTCTTACTTAATCATGACAGATTGATCTCCAGCCATGTCCTCATCAACACCCACACCTGTGTTAATGGAGTCAATCACTGAAAAGAGGTTAGCTGGTCCTTTTAAGGCAGGGCTGCAATGATGTTGAAATGTGTTTTGGGGGATAAAGTTCATTTTCTAGCCAAATATTGACTTTGCAAGTAATTGCTGTTAAGCTGATCACTCTTTATAACATTCTGGAGTATATGCAAATTGCCATTAGAAAAAGTGAAGCAGTAGACTGTGTAAAAATTAATATTTGTGTCATTCTCAAAACTTTTGGCCATGACTGTAGAGCCATAAAAATAAAAAATCATTTTTTTCCACAAAAATGATATTTTTGCCCCCAATTTTTTATTTTCCCAAGTGTAAGAGAAGAAATTGGACCCCAAGAGTTATTGTGCAATTTGTCCTGAGTACGTGTGGTAAAATTGATAAAGCAGTTTTATTCTTCGGGTCAGTACGATTACGGCGATTCCTCATTTATATCATTTTTTTATGTTTTGGCGCTTTTATACAATAAAAACAATTATATATAAAAAATAATTATTTTTGCATCTCTTTATTCTGCGAGTTATAACTTTTTTATTTTTTCGCTGATGATGCTGTATGGCGGCTCGTTTTTTGCGGGACAAGAGGACATTTTCAGCGGTACCATGTTTATTTATATCCGTCTTTGTTCCGAGGTATGATGATTGTTTTTTTTTGCCTTGTTTTTTTTTTTAAGGGTTCACTAAAGGGGTAACTAGTGGGACAGTTTTCTAAGGCGGTCGTGACGACGCGGCGATACTAAATGTGTACTTTTATTGTTTTTTTTTTTATTATTTACATGAATTTATTGGGGAATATTTTTTTTTCTTTATTTAGGAATTTTTTTTTTACACGTTATTTTTTTTTTTACTTTGTCCCAGGGGGGACATCACTGTATAGAGTTAGATCGCTGATCTGACACAGTGCACACCACTGTGTCAGATCGGCGATCTCAGAGGCAGTGCAGCAGGCTGTCTCAGCGCCTGCTCTCAGCAGGCACTGAGGAAGCCGCCTCCCTGCAGGACCCGGAAGGACCCCGAGGCTGTTCTGAGGGTCTCAGGGAAGCACGCAGGGAGCCCTCTTTGATCGCAGTGTGCCGGGGGATATTGTGCCGGGAGCGGTCCGTGACTCATACTGAATGTGTGGCTGGTAGGGGCCATTATCCTGCGGTTGTGGTGGACTGTAAATGCCTCCATACTGAGGGGGGGTTTTTATTTTGTGTAGCAGGTTGTGGTGGCCATAATTAGAGATGAGCGAATGTGTTCGGAAAACGATCGCCAAACATAAATTCCGCTCGAATATGGTACATTCGGATTCATGATCGGTAACACGAGCATTTTTCTTAAGATCGGAAAAAGTCGGTAACATTCGGTAAAAGATATAATAGAAGCCGGCAATACATGTGCCACGTTTAGTAAAATCACAGCCACCAACGTGGGAGACTGGGGTTCAAATCCTGGCTCTGCCCTTTTGGACATAATATACCAGTACTGGTCCATAACTCTATGGTGCCTACCTCAATAAACAGAGTGTCACGAACAAAGAGTCATGCGGGCTCAGATGTCACCTGGATTAACAAGGTACGCGTCAGATGTCGGGGAACCAGGACACTCGCTGCGAAACTAGGGAGATACATTAGAGAAGCTGAGGCCAAGAAGATAAATGACCTGTTCTCCGAAGAACCATCCAAAGTGTACTCCTAACTACAGAGGAACAGCACAAAGGCAACAACTCCACCAACAGCAGAGACTGAACAATACTGGAGGAACATATGGGAGAAGGAAAAAACATAACACCAGCGCAATGTGACTGTGAGATCTGAGAATGCAACACAGCAACCACCTAGAGCAAGAAACAGTCAACATTACAAAAGCAGACATCCAACAGCGGGTCAAGATCATGAAGACCTGGACAGCACCTGGTCCAGACATGATCCTCACCTACTGGCTAAAGAAATTCACAGCGGTACATGAACGCATGGCAAAGCAGATGAAACAACTGCTAGAAGCAGGCCACCACCCAGCTTGGCTAACACAAGGAAGAACCGTGCTGATCATGAAGGATACTCACAAAGGAACAGTTCCATCCAACTACCGCCCAATAACTTGCCTTACAACAACATGGAAACTCCTGTCAGGCATCACAGCCACCAAGCTACAGAACCATATGAACCAGTACACTAATCCAGCTCAGAAAGGCATTGGGACTGACACCAGAGGCTCTAAGCACCAGCTCCTAGTAGATAGAGCAGTCGCTCAAGACTCAAGATCCAGACAGACCAATCTCAGCACAGCCTGGATTGACTACAGGAAAGCCTATGACTCAATCCCACACACATGGATCTGTGAATGCTTGGCTCTGTACAATGTCAACAGGAAACTAAGAACCTTCCTCGGAAACTCAATGGGGCTAAGGAGAACAACATTAGAAGTCAACTCAAGACAACTAGCACAAGTGACCATCAAATGCGGCTTATACCAAGGTGATGCACTGTCCCCATTGCTGTTCTGCATAGGCTTGAACCCCCTCAGTCAGATGATTATAGAGTCTGGCTATGGATACAAGTTCAAGAGTGGAAGCACCATGAGCCACCTCCTCTACATGGATGACATCAAGCTGTATGCGAAAAATGAACGAGACATCAATTCAATTCATCTGACAAGGATCTACATTGAAGACATCGGGATGTCCTTCGGACTGGAGAAGTGCAGCCAGTTGGTAATAAAGAGAGGCAAAGTAGTCAAGACTGATGGAGTGGAATTACCAGCAGGACACATAGCAGATGTACAGACATGCTACCTTAGCATCCCACAGGGTACGGTAGCCATGATGAGGAGGCAAGGAAAGCAGCAACATCCAAATACCATCAAAGGGTAAGACAGGTCCTGAAGAGCCAGCTCAATGGGAAGAATAAAATCTGCGCCATTAATACATATGCCCTGCCAGTTATCAGATACCCTGCTGGCATAGTGTGCTGGCCAAAAGAAGAGATGGAAGCTGCAGATGTGAAGACACGAAAGCTCCTGACAATGCATGGAGGTCTCCACCCTAAGTCTAACACCCAAAGATTGCATACCAACAGAAAGGAGGGTGGTCGAGGCTTGATAAGCATCCAAGCCACCATCACGGATGGACAAGGGCACCAAAAGATGAGATGCTGAGAGAAAGCCTAACGTAGGATAAATTGCCCTGCACTCTGTCCAATAGTGAGGTGCCGGTGCAATGGACCCTTAGGACCCCCGGATCAAAAAATTAAAAAAATTCACCGCACACTCTATCCGTAAAGTGATGCCAAGAAGAAATTTATTTATATGATCACATGGCACCATCCAGGTTGAAAACTATTTCGATTACGGCGTGGGACAGAACGACAGACAGGTATGGTATGTTGTTTTATTACAGGAGATCGAGGGCTTTGGTGGAATTAGGCGAAGTCGTAAGTATGGTTTAATTGAGATTATTAAAGGAGTTTGTGTCATTTTTTTCAATTCACTTTATTCTGGCTGTGTCTTTATTTACCATATACCTATAGGATTAGTAATGGATAGGTGTCTTACTCTCCATTACTAAACTGTGGGCTTGATGTCACCGCACAATACAAAGGTGACATCAACTCCACAAATTTGAACCCCACTTGCCACCGCTACAGGGCAAGTGGGAAGAGCCGGGCAAAGCTCCAGAATTGCAGAATTGGCGCATCTAATAGATGTGTATTTTCTGGGCAGCTGCGGGCTGCTATTTTTAGGCTGGGGGGGTCAATATCCATGGCTCCTTACCAGCCTGAGAATACCAGCCCCAAGCTGTCAACTTTAGCAAGGCTGGTTGTCAAAAAATTAGGCGGACTCCACACAATTTTTTAAAAATTATTTATAGAATTAAAAAGTGTGGGTACCCCTTTATTCTTGATATCCAACCTTGCTGAAGCTGATACAGTGCCTTGCGAAAGTATTCGACCCCCTGGAACTTTTCAACCTTTTCCCATATATTATGCTTCAAACATAAAGATACCAAATGTTAATTTTTGGTGAAGAATCAACAACAAGTGGGACACAATTGTGAAGTTGAACAAAATGTATTGGTTATTTTAAATTTTTGTGGAAATACAAAAACTGAAAAGTGGAGCGTGCAATCTTATTCGACCCCTTTACTTTTAGCAATGTCACTCCAGAAGTTCATTGTGGATCTCTGAATGATCCAATGTTGTCCTAAATGACTACTGATGATAAATATCCACCTGTGTAATCAAGTCTCCATATAAATGCACCTGCTCTGTGATAGTCTCAGGGTTCTGTTTGAAGCACAGAGAGCATCATGAAGACCAAGGAACACAACAGGCAGGTCAGTGATACTGTTGTGGAGAAGTTTAAAGCCGGATTTGGATACAAAATGATTTCCAAAACTTTAAACATCCCAAGGAGCACTGTGCAAGCGATTATATTGAAATGGAAGGAGTATCATATAACTGCAAATCTACCAAGACCCGGCCGTCCCTCTACACTTTCATCTCAAACGAGGAGAAGACTGATCAGAGATGCAGCCAAGAAGCCCATGATCTCTCTGGATGAACTGCAGAGATCTACAGCTGAGGTGGGACAGTCTGTCCATAGGACAACAATCAGTCATACACTGCACAAATCTGGCCTTTATGGAAGAGTGGCACGAAGAAAGACATTTCTCAAAGATATCCATAAAAAGTGTTGTTTAAAGTTTGCAACAAGCCACCTGGAAGACACACCAAACATGTGGAAGAAGGTGCTCTGGTCAGATGAAACCAAAATTGAACTTTTTAGCAACAATGCCAAACGATATGTTTGGCGTAAAGGCAACACAGCTCATCACCCTGAACACACCATCCCCACTGTCAAACATGGTGGTGGCAGCATCATGGTTTGGGCCTGCTTTTCTTCAGCAGGGACAGGGAAGCTGGTTAAAATTGATGGGAAGATGGATGGAGCCAAATACAGGACCATTCTTGAAGAAAACCTGTTGGAGTCTGCAAAAGACCTGAGACTGGGACGGAGATTTGTCTTCCAACAAGACAATGATCCCAAACATAAAGCAAAATCTACAATGGAATGGTTCACAAATAAACGTATCCAGGTGTTAGAATGGCCAAGTCAAAGTCCAGACCTGAATCCAATCGAGAATCTGTGGAAAGAGCTGAAAACTGCTGTTCACAAACGATCTCCATCCAACCTCACTGAGCTCGAGCTGTTTGCCAAGGAAGAATGGGCAAGAATTTCAGTCTCTCGATGTACAAAACTGATAGAGACATACCCAAGCGACTGCAGGTGTAATCACAGCAAAAGGTGGCGCAACAAAGTATTAAGTCTATGAGATTTCAGAAATATCATACACATAGATTTTTTTGTCATCAGGATTTTGTGCTTTGCAGGGTTTTTTTTGTCATAGAGCATGTCACTTTTAGCGTTTTTGCAGCGTTTTTCACCCATTGACTTGAATAGATAAAGAGTGCTGTAAATACGCAGTTTGACCTTTTTTTGCAGTGTATTTGCTGCAGAAAAGTCAAGGACAGCCGGATGTGACCTCACACTCGGCTCTGCTACCTTTAGATGGCAGGCTGCATGATGCGTCCATACAGCATGTCGTCAAGCAGAGTGGACCCAAACCCCATTCACTTGAATTAGGGGCCCAACAATTCAGTGTTTGACATGCTGTCATATGCATGACAGCGCGGCAAACACCGCTTCTGAACGGCGGTGAAACCATCCCCGCTGGTCAGAGAGCCGCAGTTCCCCCACTGTCAAAAGACAACGGGAGCGCTCAGCTGTGATCGGAGGTATACAGGTTACCTCTGGTCACTGGTGTCAGCTCATGGGAAAACTGCTCCCATCATCCGACACCTGCTGCCGCTAATAACAGTGAGAGCAGGAGCGGATGATGGGAGTATTCATCAGCTGCTTCTGTGCGGTAAATAAATAGTTAAAAAAACCTGCGTGTGTTTCTCCCTATTTTTGATAACAAGCCAGGCAAAACTCACAGCTGGGGCTGCAACCCTCATCTGTCAGCTTCAGCAAGGCAGGTTATCAAGAATAGAGGGGTCCCCACACTGAATTTTTTAGTAATTCTGCCCGTGAACTCGCCTCTGCACCGTGCGACTTTATCACTGTTCTAGCGGGGATCTCACCGAGGTCACCGCAGTTCAGCTCGGCTGTCAACGGAACATCAGTGATGTCACCGCTAGACACAGAGGGTGCGCACGCAGCAGCTCACTCACCAGTGGTTCTCAGCCTGGACGGTCACATCTTGGCACCGTCTAGGTTGGAAACTATTTCTCCCCAGATATGGATTACGGTGTGGGACAGAATGATGGAGAGCTGAAGGGATATTGATGTTTTATTATTTTTGGTTTATTACAGGAGATCGAGAGCTTCGGTGGAATTAGGCAAGGTGGTAAGTATGGTTTAATTGAGATTATTAAAGGAGTCTGTCAATCTTTCAATTAAAGGACTTTTTTCTGGGTGTCTGTGTTCTCTTTCAATGTGACTATGGGGTTAGTAATGGTGGCGTCTTATTGACGCCTCTCCATTACTAACATCGGGGCTTGATGTCACAGGACAATACAAAGGTGACATCAATCCCCCCCCAACTATTACCCCACTTGCCACCGCTATAGGGCAAGTGGAAGAGTGAGGCTAAGTGTCGGAATTGGTACATCTTAGAGATGTACCTTTTCTGGGGCTGCTGAGAACTGATGTTTTTAGCCTTCCTAAGCTATTAATATCAACCCGCAGCTGTCTACATAGTCTTTGCTGGTTATTAAAATAGGGGGACCCTACGTCACTTTTTTTTGGGGTCCTCCATTTTAATAGCCAATAAAGGCTAAGTATATAGTTGTGAGTGGATATTAATAGCCTTGGACGCTCCATGGGTATTACCCCCTTCCCAGGATATAAACATCGGCCCCCAGCCATCGGCTTTCCCTCTGCTGGTTACGAAAATTATGCGGGAGCCCACGCCATTTTTTTTCAGAAAAATCTTTTAAATGTACAGTAAGCTGGACACACTGTACTAATTGTATATGTCACAGACATCTGTATATCTACCTATTCTATTTGTACTTACTGTATGTAATCCATCTCTTCTATCCTGTCGGCTCCTGCTGTGATTTTACACCTCTGCAGCTGCTTAATTAGCTTTTCTTCTATCTATCTATGTAATATATATACATTATATATGTGTGTGTCACTGACATCTATATATCTACAGTATGTATTCTATGTGTATATATCTGTTCTATCTATTCTAACTTTTCACGCTGTGATTTTACTGAATGCGTCTCATGAATTGCCGGCTTTTCTTCTGTCTATCTATTTAATATATATACATTATATATGTGTGTGTCACTGACCTCTACAGTGCCTACAAGTAGTATTCAACCCCCTGCAGATTTAGCTGGTTGACACATGCGGAATTAACTTGGCATTGTGACATTTGTACTGTAGATCAGCCTGGAAGTGGGAAATGCACTGCTGCAAAAATTTTTGTTTTCATTTTTTTTTTTTTTTTTTTTAAAAAAACGTTAAAAGTTAATTCAGAGTGTCATTTATTATTCAACCCCTCAAACCACAAGAATTCTGTTTGGTCCCCCTAAAGTATTAAGAAGTAGTTCAGGCACCAAGAATAATGAGCTTCACATGTGTGGATTAATGATCTCTTTTGCCAGCCTTTTCTGACTATTTAAGACCCTCCCCAAACTTGTGAACAGCACTCATACATGGTCAACATGGGAAAGACAAAGGAGCATTCCAAGGCCATCAGAGACAAGATCGTGGAGGGTCACAAGGCTGGCAAGGGGTACAAAACCCTTTCCAAGGAGTTTGGCCCTACCTGTCTCCACTGTTGGGAGCATCATCCGTAAGTGGAAGGCTTATGGAACTACTGTTAGCCTTCCACGGCCTGGACAGCCTTTGAAAGTTTCCTCCCGTGCCGAGGCCAGGCTTGTCCAAAGAGTCAAGGCTAACCCAAGTGACAACAAGGAAGGAGCTCCGGAAGATCTCATGGCAGTGGGGACATTGGTTTCAGTCAATACCATAAGTAACGTACTCCACCGCAATGGTCTCCGTTCCAGACGAGCCCGTAAGGTACCTTTACTTTCAAAGCGTCATGTCAAGGCTCGTCTACAGTTTGCTCATGATCACTTGGAGGACTCTGAGACAGACTGGTTCAAGGTTCTATGGTCTGATGAGACCAAGATCGAGATCTTTGGTGCCAACCACACACGTGACGTTTGGAGACTGGATGGCACTGCATACGACCCCAAGAATACCATCCCTACAGTCAAGCATGGTGGTGGCAGCATCATGCTGTGGGGCTGTTTCTCAGCCAAGGGGCCTGGCCATCTGGTCCGCATCCATGGGAGGATGGATAGCACGGCCTACCTGGAGATTTTGGCCAAGAACCTCCGCTCCTCCATCAAGGATCTTAAGATGGGTCGTAATTTCATCTTCCAACAAGACAACGACCCGAAGCAAACAGCCAAGAAAACCAAGGCCTGGTTCAAGAGGGAAAAAGTCAAGGTGTTGGAGTGGCCTAGTCAGTCTCCTGACCTTAACCCAATTGAAAACTTGTGGAAGGAGCTCAAGATTAAAGTCCACATGAGACACCCAAAGAACCTAGATAACTTGGAGAAGATCTGCATGGAGGAGTGGGCCAAGATAACTCCACAGACCTGTGCCGGCCTGATCAGGTCTTATAAAAGACGATTATTAGCTGTAATTGCAAACAAGGGTTATTCCACGAAATATTAAACATAGGGGTTGTATAATAATTGACCCACACTTTTATGTTTAAAATTTATTAAAATTCAACTGAGCAACATAACTTTTTGTTTTGTAAGATTTATGCTTCTGTTAATAAATCCTACTCTCGTTTGCAGTTTGAAGGCTCTAACTTATTTACATCTTATCAAACCAGCTAAATCTGCAGGGGGTTGAATACTACTTGTAGGCACTGTATATATCTATGTGTATATATCTGTCCTATCTATTCTATTCTAACCTGTCACGCTGTGATTTTACTGAACGCGGCACATGAATTGCCAGCTTTTGGGGGGACCCCTCTATTCTTGATAACCAGCCTTGCTGAAGCTGACAGATGAGGGTTGTAGCCCCCAGCTGTGAGTTTTGCCTGGCTGGTTATCAAAAATACAGGGGAACCTACGCAGTTTCTTTTTTTATTATTTACAGTGCAGTAGCAGCTGATGAATCCTCCCATCCTCCGCTCCAGCTCTCACTGTTATTAGCGGTTGTAGGTGTCAGATGATGGGAGCTGTAGTCCCATCAGCTGACACCAGTGACCGGAGGTAAACTTTTTACCTCCGATCACAGATGAGCGGTCACCGTGGAAACTGCGGCTCTCTGACCGGCGGGGATGATTTTACTGCCAATCAGCAGCGCTACACCGGTGTTTACCACACTGTCACACAGCTTGGGAAACACCGGCTTTCGTACTCTGCATGTTCTGCTATATTCGGCGATTTAATTGACGATTAAATTGGCGACTATTGCAAATTCAACGATCGTGAGCCGAACCTAACATTGAAATATTCGCTCATCTCTAGCTATAATACTGTGTGAGGTGCTGTGGGGGCCGTCATACTGTGTGGGAGGCCTCATACTGAGCTACATGGGCACACAGGAGAACAATTTCCTTGTGATGAGTCAGAAAGTGAGAAATACAGACCTTCGGTCTATCTGATTGCAGTCCTCCTGATAGGGTGTTGTGTGCTAGGAGGGAGACATCAGATAGTACATTCTGAAGGTGAGCAATGATATAATGGCAGTAAGAATTCTGATTCCAGGCAGGGAGCATAGCGGAGACAAAGAGCAGGAAGACGCCATTAGCTCAGGTTTGCTGCACTATTGTGGCTTATAACAAGAGTTATGTACCGCCACATGTAACCGGAAAGTTCCTGACTGCCATAATGCAGAAGAAGCATCATAAAGTGTTGTGCCTGATATCTGATGTATATACTTCTCATCAAGTTCTGGTTAAGTAAAGGAAAGTCTATATTTGAACGTTGGTGTCCCTCATTCATCTCCATACTATCTGGTCTGGGCCTACAACGACAGCATGCGATCTGCAGAGTCGGGAGATATGACTCTGCCAAATATAGATAGATTAGATTAGATTTTTTCTTTCCGTTGGAGGGTCCAATTCCAGCTATTGCTGTGGGATCTGTGATTTCTATCTACTCCACTGTGTACAGGATAATAGAGTATAATAAAGTAGTTATGGACGAGACTTCTCTAACATTGTGCAGTGACTCTGCTTTCCATACAGTGATGGATATTTCTTGTTGCTGACACTGTGATATTTTTTTCACATTAAACCTTTATTAAACCCCTCTGATCAGTGCGATCATACAACATACAAGCCTCTGATGGCTCCGGTGATGCCCTGTACTACTGTAGTGCCGTATATCATCACTGCCTGTCAGTGTAATACTAACGGCCCCATACACATGAGATAAGAGCTGGCTGAACGGTCATTTGGCAGACGGCTATCTCTCCCGACTCCCCCATACACACACATATTCCAGCTTTCCTGTGGTCTGTATGAGAGAGTCGCCTCCAGACTCCTCTAGAGGAGGATTATCTACAGGAAGAACAAAAGATTATCCTCTGAAATTCAAGATGTCAGATCCTTCTCTGCCCTGACATCATCTGTCGGGAGGCCCCAAATACATTATATGGTCGCCAAACCCCCGAAATCAGTGCTTTCCTGTAACTTTAGCCTAATGTGTATGGGGGCGTTAAAAGGTAACTTATGACGCTGCTCTGCCCCTAATAGACCTTCATACATTGCAGCCAGACCCATTATAGGCCTGTAAGTATCGTAGTACTAGGCCGCCCATACTTTGAGTACTTGGAGGCGGGTCTCAGCGAACTCTGTACACTCCTTAGATGCCATGTTTGCTTTCACACAGCAAGTGGTTAAACATCAGGCTAAGTTCACACGTTGCGAATGCCGCGGAAATTTCCGCGCAATCCCACTTCTCCGCAGAAATACGCACGTTTTTGTGTGCTGATTCCCGCCAGAATAATAGCGTTTTGCAAGCGTAATTACTTGCAGAATGCTAGCGTTTTCCTAGCGATCTGTAGCATCGCTTGGAAAACTGATTGACAGGTTGTCACACGAGTCAAACATAGTGTTTGACAAGTGTGACCAACTTTTACTATTGATGCCGCCTATGTGCATCAATAGTAAAAAGATCTATGTAAAAATAATAAATATGATATTCTCACTTCGGCGGCCCCGCAGCCTTCCGCCTTCAGCGACGCTCCCGGCAACTCCGTCCCAAGTGCTTTGCGCAATCACACCGATGACGTAGCATCTCGCGAGACCGCTATGCCATCTGGTGATCTTGCAAAGGATTTTGGACGAAGTTGCCGAGCGTCGCTGAAGGCGGAAGGCTGCGGGGCCCGGAAGGCTGCGGGCCGCCGGAAGGTGAGAATACATTATTTTTATTTTAATTATGTTTACAGGGATATGGTACCCAGGCTGGAGGAAGTCCCTCTCCTCCAGACCTGGTACCACCGCACATGAACGTTTACATTCGCAAAATTAATGAACATGTTGCTATTTTCCGCAAAGCGTTTTTCGCGGAAAAACGCAACTGTGGCCAAAACATGCGGAATCATTAACATGTATGATGCTAATGCTTGCGTTTATCGCGTTTTACCGCGAAAACGCGAAACGCAAAAAAAACGCAATTATTCCTGATCGTGTCACTTAGCCTCAGTTTTTGTGGCAGCTCATCTGTGCCGTCCCTGCGGTGTACATCTATTTCTGGGCCCAAGTGTCTTCTGCTTTCCATTTTTCTCTTACAAGATTATTGGAGCCAATTTTCTTTAGAAACATTTTAACCCTTTTCTGCCATTGGACGTACTATCCCGTCCATGTGACCTGGGCCCGTATGACCATGGACGGGTTAGTACGTCACATGCGATCGGACGTGCTCCCGGGAGGAGCAAGACCGATCGCGGCCGGGTGTCAGCTGATTATCACAGACCACTCCCGGCACATTAACCCCTGGCACACTGCGATCAAACATGATCGCAGTGTTCCAGCCGTATAGGGAAGCATCGTGCAGGGAGGGGGCTCCCTGCGTGCTTCTGTGAGACCCTCAGAACAGCGCGCTGTTCCCAGGGACCCTCCTCCCTGCAGGACCCTGGATCCAAGATGGACGCGGGGTCCTTCGGGTCTTGCAGGGAGGCGGCTTCCTCAGTGCCTGCTGAGAGCAGGTGCTGAGAAAGCCTGCAGCACTGCCTGTCAGATCGCTTGTCTGACAGAGTGCTGTGCAAACTCTCAGACCAGCGATCTGACTTTATACAGTGATGTCCCACCCTGGGACAATGTAAAAAAGTTAAAAAAATGAAAATAACGTGAAAAAAAAAAAAAACAAAGGAAAAAAAATATTCCCCAATAAATTCATTTCTTCATGTAAATAAAAAAAATAAAATAAAAGTACACATATTTGGTATCTCAGTGTCCATCACGACCCGCCCTATAGAACTGTCCCACTGGTTAACCCCTTTAGTGAACCCCTTAGAAAAAAACAAAACAAAGCAAAAAACAATGCTTTATCATCATACCATAAAAGTGGAATAACACGCGATCAAAAAGACCGATATAAATAAACATGGCACCACTCAAAATGTCATCTTGTCCCGCAAAAAACAAGCTGCCATGCAGCATCAGCGAAACAATAAAAAAGTTATAGCTCACAGAATAAAGCGATGCAAAAATAATTATTTTTTATACAAAATTGTTTTTATTGTATAAAAGCGCCAAACATAAAAAAAATGATATAAATGAGGTATCGCCGTAATTGTACTAACCTGAAGAATAAAACTGCTTTATCAATTTTAATGCACGCAGAACGGTATAAACACCCCCCCGCAAAAGTAATTCATGAATTGCTGATTTTTGTTCTTTCTAACCTCCAAAAAATCGAAATAAAAAGCGATGAAAAAGTGTCACGTTATAAACTTCTGTGAAGCACTTGGGGCTTCATAGCGCTCACCACACATCTAGATAAGTTCCTTGGGGGGGGTCAATTTTCCAAAATGGGGTCACTTGTGGGGGATTCCTCTGTTTAGACACATCAGGGGCTCTCTAAATGCGACATGACACCCGCAGACCATTCCATCAAAGTCTGCAACCAAAACGTCACTACTTCCCTTCCGAGCCCCGACGTGTGCCCATACGGTAGTTTTTCTCCCAAATTTAGAGTATCAGCATACTCAGGACAAATTGGACAACTTTTGGGGTCCTATTTCTTCTGATACCCTTGTGAAAATAAAATATTTGGGGCGAAAAAATCATTTTTGTTAAAAAAAAAAAAAAAAAACAACAGATTTTTTTTATTTTTACGGCTGTATGTTATAAACTTCTGTGAAGCACTTCGGGGTTCAAAGTGCTCACCACACATCTAGATAAGTTCCTTGGGGGGTCTATTTTCCAAAATGGGGTCACTTGTGGGGGGTTTCCACTGTTTAGGCACATCAGGGGTTCTCCAAACGCGACATGACGCCCGCAGACCATTCCATCAAAGTCTGCAATCCAAAACGTCACTACTTCCCTTCGAGCCCCAACGTGTGCCCATACAGTAGTTTTCTCCCACATATGGGGTATCAGCGTACTCAGGACAAATTGGACAACAACTTTTGGGGTCCAATTTCTCCTGTTACCCTTGGGAAAATAAAAAGTTGGGGACTAAAAGATCATGTTTGTGGAAAAAATATGATTTTTTTAATTTCATGCTCGGGCGTTATAAATTTTAGTGAAACACCTGGGGTTCAAAGTTCTCACTACATATCTATAGAAGTTCCTTGAGGGATCTAGTTTCCAAAATGGTGTCATTTGTGGGGGTTTCCACTGTTTAGGCACATCAGGAGCTCTCCAAACATGACATGGCGTCTAGCCAATTCTGCGTTGAAAAAGTCAACAGTACTCCTTCCCTTCCGAGCTCTGACATGCACCCAAACAGTGGTTTACCCCCACACATGGGGTATCAGCGTACTCAGGACAAATTGCACAATAACTTTTGCGGTTTTGTTACCCTTGGGAAAATAAAAATTGGGGTTAAAAGATCATTTTTGTGGAAAAAATATGATTTTTTTAAATTTATTGGCTCTACGTTATAAACTTGTGTGAAGAACTTGGGGTTCAAATTGCTCACCACACATCTTAGGGGGTCTAGTTTCCAAAATGGGGTCACTTGTGGGGGGTTTCCACTGTTTAGGCACATCAGTGGCTCTCCAAATGCAAAATTTTCAAAATTTTTGCCATATTTGCGTTTTTTAAAAAAATAAACGCAAGTTATATCGAATAAATTTTACCACTAACGTGAAGTACAATATGTCACGAGAAAACAATCTCAGAATCGCGAAGATCAGTTGAAGCGTTCCAGAGCTATAACCTCATAAAGAGACAGTGGTCAGAATTGTAAAAATTGGCCCGGTCATTAACGTGCAAACCACCCTTGGGAGTAAAGGGGTAAATATCTGTTTTTTTTCTGGGGTTTTTCTTGTAATATAGGAAAGCCTAAGGCCAGAAATAAACCCATAAATCACTGTACATGGAGACTTTGGGATCAGATCATTTCTGTCCGTTGTGTTTGTTGAAACAGAAAATCTTTTCTAAAAGCCTCAAACTTCTGTGTGTGAATCAGAGCTGAGATCTAACGTGATAGAAGATTACAGTGCGGGGAAGACGGGAAACATTCATATAGACGCCGGCGGGGATGGAGTCAGGGACCGACTCTGACAAATATGTCTCTAGAGCCGCAGTAGAAGATGAAGATGTCGTCCTCATCATGAAGTAGTTATTCCTCATGTCACGTGTAATGAATATCTCCTGCAGTATTACTAATGCCGATTCCAGGGTCGGTAAATGAGAGGAGAATTAGCGTTATGGAAGATGAGTCTATGAGGAACGTATTCAGCTGCCGACTCCGAGGAAGAAACTGCTTGTTGTCTGTGGCCTAAATATATAGGTTTTATTAGTAGATGTAAAGAAGAAAACTAAATCCTGTAAATAATAAATCCTCATATGTTTCCCTTATTATCTCCAGTAATTGTATTATTACCGGATTCTTATGATGTTACATCGCCTCATCTTCTTCTCATTCAGGTCTCTACAATATCGGATCCTCTCAGTGAAGATCTTCTATAGAAGAGAATTTTCCTGATTTACCCATCAAAGATGGATATGGACAGAGACAAGATGGCGAGAGGATATTACACCTCACCCTAGAGATCCTCTTCCGTCTCACTGGAGAGGTGAGAGATTCTGATGACGTCTCATTACATCATTCTTATCTATGGGAATAACGGACAGAACTGGAGAGGTGAGGACTCTGGAAATGTCTGTAGTGAGATTTATTAATGTGTCTCTCCATTAACAGGATTACACAGTGGTGAAGAAGACCTCTATTGATCGCTGTCAGGACCCTGTGTCTGAGGATGGGGAACACCCCTGAGCCCAATCACGGGGCCTCCACCTCACCCCCTGATACATGAGGACATCAATGACCAGAAGATCCTAGAACTCGTCTACAAGATGATTGAGCTGCTGACTGGAGAGGTGACACTGCTGGGAATGCTGGGACATTATACAGTAACACTATGAAGGGATCGGGGGATGACGGTATCATTGTATGTGTCAGGTTCCTATAAGGTGTGAGGAGGTCGCTGTCTATTTCTCCATGGAGGAGTGGGAGTATTTAGAAGGACACAAAGATGTGTACAAGAACGTCATAATGGAGGTTCCCCAGCCCCTCACATCTCCAGGTAATAGACAGGACTATATACACACGGCCTATAATTATCTGTATGTAAAGAATGAATTCACTCCCTGTATGTGTTTCCTCCAGTTCTATCCAGTAAGAGGACAACACCAGAGAGATGTCCCCGTCCTCTTCCTCCACAGGACTGTAACCAAGAAGATCCCAATGCTCCTCAGGATCATCAGGTAGATGGAGAGAAGGTGTCAGGAGATCTCCCCTATGATGTGTAGACGGCTGTGAAGGTCTTGTGCTCAGTCTTGTTTTATCCCCCAGTATTATATGTTTTATACTTGTGTAATGAGAACGGTGGAGATGGCAGGATTAGAGCTGATCATAGATGGGACTTCTCCATCTGTCGGTGACTTTTACAATATTTGTTTCAGGGTGAAGATCTGACCCATATTAATACTACAGAGACATATGTGAGGGGTGATGAGTGGTGTAAAGAGGAGATTCCCACATATGGCTACCCAGGTGAGTAGTAACCACTAAATGCAGAGAAGTCACAGATTCTTCTCAGTCACCGGCTGTGGCTGCTTTATCGGTGGTGTAGTTCGGCCGTATTACCATGATCACCATTTTGCCTCTAGACCACAACATTCTCCTCCACCCAAAACTGTTCAAATGACTTTGGTCACTGAAAGCCCTTTTCTATAGCACTTACACCCTGGAGGATCCACCTACCCCCTGGGGTTAGAAGACGCTGACCGTTACCTGCCCAGATCTGTAAACTATATGAGCCAAATGACAGCGCACGTAGAATGTGCTGACAAGATAGAAAATCACTTGAAGGAAAATATTATATGGGCCTGTAAGAGAAAGCGAAGGGTGATGATGCTGTTGGCTTCCTAGATCCCTGAGATCTTATGGGATGGATCTTCTCTCCCTTCTGTGCTGCTGAATGTCTCATGGTCCCTACAAGACCAGGTCCAGTCTTTCTGGCCAAACTTCCCTCTTATGATCGGCAACATTAAATGTGCAGTGAGGCCAAGTGTGAATTTCTGTTCAATAACAGCAGAGTTTCCCTTTATCCTGACTTTTCAATTTGTATTAGAACCAACTAACTTCAAAGAGGATTGTGATAATCTACATAAAACACATCACACCTGAGCCATGATATATCTCTGAGCTGTGCGTGGCTGATGGCTGTAATATACATTATTCACCCTGCAGGAGATGTGTTGGCTCCAGCCCTGGTATCATGGATTCAAAAAACTTCATAAATTACATTGTTTTTGATCCTAAGAAATTCAGATTACTGCACAATCTCTCCTGAAATGGGGAGCAATATTATTTTCTCTAATCCCTTGGTCAGGATTATTAGTAGCTCCAATGGTCCACCATAAATGAGTGCAACTCTGGTTTACTGTTGTTTAATCTGTATTTGTAGTTTTCAGTTAATGAGATTCTCGTGCTCTGGGGCGGGGCTTTGGGTGGGGCTGTGGGCGGGGCTTTATGTGGTGCTCTGATTACATATCCATCTGTATTGGCTTATGACCGGTCACTGACCCCTCACTGACCTGATCCCCATTTTTACATAATGCATATAATGGCATTGATATTATTGTTGATAATGCCTATAATATTGTGGCTATTATGAGGCTTAGAAAAAAAATTAGATCCAGCAAAATGTCACTGGTGATGGCGGTGCCTGTCCAGTATCATCTATAAGTAAGAGATAGATGATACTGGACAGGCGCAGGCACAATATTATAGGCATTATCAACAATAATATCAATGCTATTATATGCATTATGTAAAAATGGGGGGCAGGTCAGTGAGGGGTCAGTGACCGGTCATAAGTAGTGTTGAGCGATACTGCTCGATATCTAAAAATATCGGATCGGAATGGTATCGCCGATATCACTAAATATCGTCGATATCCGATTCCGATACCGGAAGTCCCATGTAAGTCTATGGGAACAAAATATTGCAACTAAAAAAAACCTTTATTTCCTTGTAAACACTAAATATACACACATAGAATACATATATATATATACATGTCATTGTGACATATATATATACATATATGTATAGTTTATACACTTCTACATAGTAAAATATCCTCTGATTCAATTGCCGGTAAAGCCGGCTTCTGTGAAAAGACAGAAGCACCCGACATGAAATGACACTTGGTGTACATAGGGTTAACCATGTCTTTGCATGTCGTTTGCAATCTGATTTGCACAAACAATTACATGAGTGTATGTGTGCAAAATTTCACACCTGTAGGGGTTAATTAAAGGTGTAAATTCGTTGTAAAAAAAACGGACTTTTTTGCTACGAATTTACACCTTTAATTAACCCCTACAGGTGTGAAATTTTGCACACTTACACTCATGTAATTGTTTGTGCAAATCAGATATCAAACTACATGAAAAGACATGGTTAACTCTATGTAAACCAAGTGTCATTTCATGTCGGGTTCTGCATTTTCACAAAAGTCGGCAATTGAATTAGCGGCTATTATACTATGTAGAAGTGTATGAACTATAAATATAAATATATATATATATGTGTCACAAATTTAATGACATGTATATATATATATGAGGTGTAAAATTGCTGAAAAAAAATGCGTGGGCTCCCGCCCTATTTTAGCAACCAGACAGACAAAGCCAGTGAGTGGGGGCAGATAATAATAGCCCAGAGAGGGACCATTATTTTTGGCCCTCCCCCCCCCGGCTACTAACATCTGCCCCCAGACACCCCAGAAAGGGCAAATCTCTAATTAGATTTGCCCTTTCTGGCACTTTGCCCGTCTATTCCCATTGCCCTGTAGCGGTGGCGAATGGGTTAATAAGGGGTTAAAATGACCTTGCAATTGAAAGGTCACTTTAAGCCAGGTTAATAATTGAGAGCTGTCAATTAGACAACTATCAATTATTAATCCTATTGTATGAAAGAAAAATCAAACACACACACTTTAATAAAAAAGAAGTTTAATGAAATAATCACACAGTTTTTGACCATATTTTATTTTCCTGCTAAAACCATTTCCTGTAATAAAAATAAAATAATAAAGCAAAATTATTCTTACCAATCCGATGTACAGTCAGGTCCCACGGTGTAATCCTTCAGAAAGGGTTAATGTTTACTGCAGGGCCGCAGCTAATGCTGCAGCCTCACAGTAAACCCCCAAATGAATGAGCTCCTCTCCTGGCTGACAGGAGAGGAAGTGGAAAGCTTAATTGATTGCTTTCCACTTTCACTTCAGGTCAGCCAGGGACACCATCAGTGACGTCAGAGGGAACTGGTTAACAAAAATAGGGGATCCCCTCGAAAAAAATTGGCGTGGGGTCCCCCCTATTTTTGTTAACCAGCCAGATGAAGCAGACCGCTGAGGCCTGGATTTTCAGGCTGTTAAGGAGCCAAGATCCATGGACCTTGCCAGCCTGATAATACCAGGCCACAGCAGTCTGCATATCTTGGCTGATTAACAAAAATAGGGGATCCCCTCGAAAAAAATTGGCGTGGGGTCCCCCCTATTTTTGTTAACCAGCCAGATGAAGCAGACCGCTGAGGCCTGGTTTTTCAGGCTGGTAAGGATCCAATATCCATGGACCTTGCAAGCCTGATAATACCAGGCCACAGCAGTCTGCTTAGCTTGGCTGGTTAACAAAAATAGGGGATCCCCTCGAAAAAAAAACGGCGTAGGGGTCCCCCTATTTTTGTTAACCAGCCAAGTAAAATGCAGACTGCTGCGGCCTGGTATTAAAAGACTGTCAAGGCCCATGGATTTTGGCCCTCAACAGCCTGATAATACCAGGCTACAGCAGCCCCACATTTGGCGCATCAAAAGATGTGCCAATTGTGGCACTTTACCCGGCTCTTCCCACTTGCCCTGTAGCGGTGGCAAGCGGGGTAATAAGGGTTAATGTCACCGTTGATTGCACGGTGACAATAAGCCCGGTTAATAATGGAGAGGTGTCAATAAGACACCGATCCATTATTAATCCCAAAGTTATTAAATGCATAAAAAAAAGACAAAGCAAGAAAAAAGTATTTTAATGAAATAAAAGAGACAACACAGTTTTCATTTCTTTTATTATACACTCATTCCTGCGACGCCATCGATCTCCTGTAAAAAAAGAAAAAAAACAAACCAACAGTATACCACCTGTCCGACGCAGTCCATAGTAACGATTGTCCCACGACGATCCAGCTCTGCTACATCGCAATGACAGGCAGAGCCTGTCATCGCGACGCAGCACAGCTGATTACCTGCTTCCCCGGCGGTGACGTCATCGGACTGACTGCTTTACGGCCGGGATTACCCAGCAGTCACTGCAGTTATCGCGAGAAACTGCATGTGACCGCCGGGAGAAGAGGATGGCGGCCATGAAGCAGTCCAGGACGTGACCGCCGGAGATCTTCTGCCAGGTAAGTGCCGCTGACTCCTGACAGACCCGACCGACGGACACTGACAGTGACAGACCCGACCGACGGACACAGACAGTGACAGTGACAAATCCGATTCCGGTATTCGATAAGACGAAAATATCGAAACGAATTATCGAAAGGCCGATAGAGCTAATATCGGCCGATAGCCGATATTTGCATTATCGTATCGCTCAACACTAGTCATAAGCCAATACAGATGAATATGTAATCAGAGGACCACCTAAAACCACACCCACAACCCCCAAAGTCCCTCCCACAGCCCCGCCCCAGAGCACGAGAATCTCATTAACTGAAAACTCTTTCTCTCTCTCTCTCTCTCTCCTCCAGAGCAGAGGGAGAAAATTGACCACATTAACAAATCCACACACCAATAACGCATTACAATCCGCAAGGAATCCGTTTCAAATCCTCAAGCGTTTTGCCCTGCATTTTCGGCCAAGAGATGTGGATTCTCTGCAGAAAATTCTACAGGCTAATCTGCAACGTGTGCACATACCCTAAACCAGAGTTGCATTCATTTATGGTGGACCATTGGAGCTACTATGAGTCCTGACCAGGAGATTAGAGAAAGTATTAGTGCTGACAGGTTCCCTTTACATTTAGATCTTAGGCATTTGGAAGAGGCAATGGAGAGCTTTTTTTCAAGACTATCAGGGAGTTACAGACTCACATTAGTCAGGAAGGCCGATCCCACCACAATCAAACTATCATACAAAATCAGCAGGTAAAAAAAGACAGAATAAAAAAATATGTTACATCCAAAACAACAACGTCTGTACGAGGGGAGAACACTAAACTGGAGATGCAGTCACTTATCGTGGACCATTGGAGCCACTATGAGTCCTGACCAGAAGATTAGAGAAAATAATATTGCTCCCCATTTCAGGAGAGATTGTGCAGTAATCTGAATTTCTTAGGATTAAAAACAATGTAATTTATGAGGTGGAGTGAATCCATGAAACCAGGGCTGGAGCCAACACATCTCTTGCAGGGTGAATAAATGTATATTGCAGCCATCAGCCACGCACAGCTCAGAGATATATCACGGCCATGAGCTTTGAGATTTAGTAGGGTGTGGTACTTTCCAATTGGCTGAAGTACGGAGCAGATTACTCCAGCTGGACAGCAGGAACAGATCCCAGATGAGATTGGACACATCATATGCAGAAGCCCTAATATAACTAAATGACAGAAAACCAGAATAGTCGAAATCCTCATAAAGTGATTCCATTTTATAAATTAATTCACTGAACGTTATAATCTATACACACGTGGTCAAAATTGTTGGTTCCCCTCGTTTAATGACAGAAAAACCCACAATGGTCACAGAAAGAACTTGAATCTGACAAAAGTAATAATAAATAAAAAAATCTATGAAAATGAACAAATGAATGTCAGACATTGCTTTTCTGCCATGCCTCCACAGAATTAAAAAAAATAAAACTTATGAAATAGGACTGGACAGAAATGATGGCACCCCTGAAAATAATGTGACAATAGGGACATGTTAAATCATGGTGTGACCACTAATTAGCATCACAGGTGTCTACAATCTTGGAATCAGTGAGTGGCCTGTATAGAGGGCTACAGATACTCACTGTGCTGTTTGGTGACATGGTGTGTATCACACTCAACATGGACCAGAGGAAGCGAAGGAAAGAGTTGTCTCAGGAGATTAGAAAGAAAATAATAGACAAACATGTTAGAGGTAAGTTATAAGACCATCTCCAAGCAGCTTGATGTTCCTGTGACTGTAGGTGCACATGTTATTCAGAAATTTTATATCCATGGGACTGTAGCCAACCTCACTGGACGTGGCCGCAGGAGGAAAATTGATGACAAATCAAAGAGACGGATAATACGAATGGTAACAAAAGAGCCCAGAAAAACTTCTAAACAGATTAAAGGTGAACTTCAAGCTCAAGGGACATTAGTGTCAGATCGCACCATCCGTCATTGTGTGAGCCAAAGTGGACTTCATGGGAGACGACCAAGGAGGATGCTATTGTTAAAAAAAAATCATAAAAAAGCCAGACTGGAATTTGCCAAACTACATGTTGACAAGCCACAAAGTTTCTGGGAGAATGTCCTGTGGACAGAGGAGACAAAAATGGATCTTTTTGGCAAGGCACATCAGCTCTATGTTCACAGACGGAAAAATGAAGTATATCAAGAAAAGAACACTGTCCCTACTGTGAAACATGGAGGAGGCTCTGTTATGTTCTGGGGCTGCTTTGCTGCATCTGGCACAGGGTGTCAAGAATCTGTGCAGGGTACAATGAAATCTGAAGACTATCAAGAGATTCTAGAGAGAAATGTGCTGCCCAGTGTCAGAAAGCTTGATGTCAGTCGCAGGTCATGGGTCTTGCAACAGGATAATGACCCAAGACACACAGCTAAAAACACCCAAGAATGGCTAAGAGGAAAACATTGGACTATTCTGAAGTGGCTTCTATGAGCCCCGACCTAAATCCTATTGAGCATCTTTGGAAAGAGCTGGAACATGCCGTCTGGAAAAAGCAACCTTCACACACGAGTCAACCGGAGCAGTTTGCTCTTGAGGAGTGGCCAAAATACCTGTCGAGAGGAGCAGAAGTCTCATTGACAGTTACAGGAATCGTTTGATTACAGTGATTGCCTCAAAAGGTTGTGCAACAAAATATTAACCCTTTAGTGCCAGAGCCTCTTTTTGGCTTCGTGACCGGGCCAATTTTTTCAATTCTGACCAGTGTCACTTTATGAGGTCAGAACTCTAAAACGCTTCAACGAATCCTGATGATTCTGAGATTTTTTTCTTTGTGACATATTGGTAAAAATTCTTTGATATGACTTGTTTATTTGTTTAGAAAATGGAAATTTTGTAAAAATTTTGAAAATTTATATTGCACAAAATAGTTGAAAAATAACATTTCCCACATGTCTACTTTTCATCAGCACATTTTTGGAAACATTTTTTTTTTCATCAGGAAGTTATAAAGGTTAAAATTTGACCAGTGATTTCTAATTTTTACAATAACATTTACAAAACCATTTTTTCAGGGACCACCTCACATTTGAAGTGAGTTTGGGGGGTCAATATAACAAAAAATACCCAAAAGTGACACCATTCTAAAAACTGCACCCCTCAAGGTACTCAAAACCACATTCAAGCAGTTTATTAACCCTTCAGGTGCTTCACAGGAATGAATGGAATGTGGAAGAAAAAAATAAACATTTACTTTCACAAAAATTTTCCTTTAGACCTAATTTTTTTTTCTTTCTCAAGGATAACAGGAGAAAATGGACAATACATTTTGTTTTGTAATTTCTCCTGAGTATGCTGACACCCCATATGTTGGGGTAAACCACTGTTTGGGCGCATGGCAGAACTCGGAAGGGAAGGAGCACCATATTGGAGAGCAGATTTTGCTGGAATTGTTTGTGGGTGACATGTCACATTCTCAGAGCCCCTGAGGTGCCAGAACAGCATAAGCCCCAAAAGTGACTGCATTTTACAAAATACTTCCCTGAATGAATTCTTCTAGTGGTGCAGGAAAGATGTGTATCTTCGTACCGTTTAGCCAGTAGATAGAAAAATATTTAGACTTGAGAGTCCTCAGTGGTTGATACCTTTTAATGGCGAACTGAAAAGATGGTAACAAATTGCAAGCTTTCCAGACAACTCAGGTCTCTTCATCAGACAAAGACTAAAACAAAAACTGAAGAATCACTTTTGGGTGGATTCTGCTGTTATGGCACTTTGGAGAGCCGCTTTGTGCCAGAACAGCAGAATCCCCCCCTGAAGTGACCCCATTTTGGAAATGACACCCCTCTGGGAATTCATCTATGGATTTAGTGTCCATTTTCACTACATGGATGATTTCCAGAAACACGTAGTGGAAGTTTTAGAGCAAAAATGTCATTGTAGTGCCCAATATATTGTGCCCAGCTTGTGTCTCTGGAGACGTCCCCCCACCTACCCCCGGAAATTGTCAAGTCAGCTCCACTCAAATGTGTCTGTCACTAAATAAACCAAATGCTTGAATGTCAAAACAGTGTAAAAACGTGGTTCTATGTGGAGATTGTAAAGCAGTCATGGCGGCATAAGGCTGGCAATGATGGGCATTGTGGGTAATAATAGCGGGTATCATGCCTCGTTCCTCTCTTGGAACATACACGACATCTTCTCTGGGGTTCTTTCTTGTTTCAGTTACTGGATGAGAGCAATAAAATGTCGCTCAGTGAGTCTTCTGACATCTTCAGATTATAAAGGATTGGCAGGGACAAAATATTCAAAAACAAGATTTTCAATGACCTTTTCCTTTTAATCAAGGAAAGTATCTGCATTTCCAGATTTTTGTATAACACAGAAGAATTATATGTGGCCACCTGAAACAAAGAAATGACTAACTTCTTGTACCAGGTACAGTGTTGGCCAAAAGTATTGGCACCCCTGCAATTCTGTCAGATAATACTCAGTTTCTCCCTGAAAATGATTGCAATCACCAATTATTTGCTATTTTTATCTTCATTTAATTTGTCATCAATGAAAAAACACAAAAAGAATTGACCTAAAGCCAAATTGGATATAATTCCACACCAAACCTAAAAAAGGGGGTGGACAAAAGTATTGGCATCCTTTGAAAAATCATGAGATGCTTCTCTAATTCATGTAATCACCAGCACCTGTAACTTACCTGTGGCACCTAACAGGTGTTGGCAATAAGTAAATCACACTTGCAGCCAGTTAACATGGATTAAAGTTGACTCAACCTCTGTCCTGTGTCCTTGTGTGAACCACATTGAGCATGGAGAAAAGAAAGAAGACCAAAGAACTGTCTGAGGACTTGAGAAACCAAATTGTGAGGAAGCATGAGCAATCTCAAGGCTACAAGTCCATCTCCAAAGACCTGAATGTTCCTGTGTCTTCCGTCCGCAGTGTCATCAAGAAGTTTAAAGTCCATGGCACTGTGGCTAACCTCCCTAGATGTGGAAGGAAAAGAAAAATTGTTGAGAGATTTCAACGCAAGATTGTGCGGATGGTGGATAAAGAACCTCGACTAACATCCAAACAAGTTCAAGCTGCCCTGCAGTCCGAGGGTACAACAGTGTCAACCCGTACTATCCATCGGCGTCTGAATGAAAAGGGACTGTATGGTAGGATACCAAGGAAGACCCCACTTCTTACCCCGAGACATAAAAAAGCCAGGCTGGAGTTTGCCAAAACTTACCTGAGAAAGCCTAAAACGTTTTGGAAGAATGTTTTCTGGTCAGATGAGACAAAAATCGAGCTTTTTGGGAAAAACCATCAACATAGAGTGTACAGGAAAAAAAAAGAGGCATTCAAAGAAAAGAACACGGTCCCTACAGTCAAACATGGCGGAGGTTCCCTGATGTTTTGGGGTTGCTTTGCTGCCTCTGGCACTGGACTGCTTGACCGTGTGCATGGCATTATGAAGTCTGAAGACTACCAACAAATTTTGCAGCATAATGTAGGGCCCAGTGTGAGAAAGCTGGGTCTCCCTCAGAGGTCATGGGTCTTCCAGCAGGACAATGACCCAAAACACACTTCCAAAAGCACTATAAAATGGTTTGAGAGAAAGCACTGGAGACTTCTAAGGTGGCCAGCAATGAGTCCAGACCTGAATCCCATAGAACACCTGTGGAGAGATCTCAATATGGCAGTTTGGAGAAGGCACCCTTCAAATATCAGGGACCTGGAGCAGTTTGCCAAAGAAGAATGGTCTACAATTCCAGCAGAGCATTGTAAGAAACTCATTGATGGTTACCGGAAGCGGTTGTTTGCAGTTATTTTGGCTAAAGGTTGTGCAACCAAGTATTAGGCTGAGGGTGCCAATACTTTTGTCTGGCCCATTTTTGGAGTTTTGTGTGAAATGATCAAGGATTTGATTTTTGCTTCATTTCTTTTTGTGTTTTTTCCTTGCAAGCAAATTAAATGAAGATAAAAATAGCAAATAATTTGTGATTGCAATCATTTTCAGGAAGAAACTGAGTATTATCTGACAGAATTGCAGGAGTGCCAATACTTTTGGCCAACACTGTATATGATTTTCTTGATACCTGGTATGGCTGTAGAACCTGATCTGCAAGGTCCACACCCCCATATATTTGTTGTAGTCAATGACAGACACAGGTTTTGGAGTAGTGGACCCCTGTTGGTCTGCAGTGGCCCTTGTGGCATCTGTGTAGATCGAGCTCAGGATAAAAATATCTTTTTTATCCTTATACTTAAGGACAAGCAGCTCTCTATTGTGTAAAGCCTCTGACTGCCCCTTTCGGTACTTTTTGTTGACCAATGATTGTGGAAACCCCTGACGGTTTTTGTGAATGGTCCCACAAGCCCCATGTTATGTTCAACCAGACTTTTAAATAGGGGGATGCTGGTGTAGTAGTTGTCAACATACAGATTGTAGCCTTTTTGTAAAAATGGAGTTATCAGCTCCCAAACGATTTTTCCAGGTGACCCCAGATAAGTAGGGCATCCTGGTGGGTTTAGTTGGCTATCTTTCCCGTCATAAATGCGAAAAGCTGATGTGTAGCGGTTGAACTCTCGCACATTTTATAGAGCTTTATGCCGAACCTTGCCCTCTTAGAAGGAATAAATTGCTTGAGGTGCCGTCTTCCTCTGAATTTTATTATTATTATTATTATAGATTTTTATAGCGCCATTTATTCCATGGCACTTTACATGTGAAAAGGGGAAAAATAGACAAGTACAATAAACATGAGCAATACAAGGCACACACAAGTACAGAAGGAGAGAGGACCCTGCCCGCAAGGGCTCACAGTCTACGAATTTTACAAGGGACTCATCAATGGAAATGTTTTCTGTTGGGGTGTAGAGCTTTAAGAACTTTTCTGTAAAGTCTTCGATGATGGGTCTGATTTTGAATAGTCTGTCATGTTCTGGGGCATTTCTGGGCAGGCAGTGACTATTGTCATTAAAATGCCAAAAATCTCATGAGCATTTCATAACGGGTCCTAGGAAGATCGGCAGGAAACATAGGGGTGGCTTGAACAGGGAGGTTGAACCAATAGGACCGAATGCTCGTTTTTTAACAAGCCCCATAACGAATGTAAGTCCTAAAATTTTTTCTTTTCTAGGACATTAGTTGGTGTCTATAAATTTGACCTAGCATAATAGGATCGTGGATTCTGGCTGATGAATTGGGACACATATAAATTTGTAGGACAATATGCTCTAGCAAGCTATCTGTCATAAACAAATTTAAAAAATCGGTCCAAAATCTTCCACCTCCACATTTATACCAGGAATGGCATTAAAATTAGGGATGAATGGAGCAGCAGAATCTGAAGCCTCCCATCTGGGAAATGCTACATCAAGAGACAAAGCCCCTTGGACATTGGTGGGCGCCAATTCACGAGCACTAGGGACAGCGCTAGTACTGGGCATTGTTCCCCGAGTTGGAGACATTTCTCCAGAAGCGCTATTTGTCCTTCTTGTTGTACTGGTCCTTGTGTGTGAGGATGGACCAGAATCACTGCTCATTTCTGAGCCATCACTGTCGCTGCTACTAAAGCCCTCGAAATCCACATCGCCATCTGACACTGCACTTTCTTCACTGTCAGGACATAAAAGTGCATAAGCCTCCTCTGCACTATAATACTGACGGGACATTTTTTTTTTTCCAGAAATAGAAAAATGTGACGTGACCAAATTATTGGGGAGACAATTGAGAAAAGCCTAATTCTTTAGCCTACCCTAACTTTAGCCCCAACACTAACCCTAACTATAACACTAACCCTAACTATAACACTAACCCTAACTATAACACTAACCCTAACTATGGCACTAACCCTAACTATAACACTAACCCTAACTATAGCACTAACCCTAACTCGATCGATCCGCCTTTATAAAACTATACGTCACCCAGTGGGTTGCCTCACCCCAGGTTTTGACTCACCCACAGGGGTGGCGCAAACACACTTGTCGAAAATCCATTGCTGTCAAGGATCGGAATCAAACTGGATCCTTCTATCTGGAACCCGTGGTGGTAGCCTTGCGGATAAGCGCTTCAGACTGCAAAACTTTCACCATGGGTTCGCGCCCCATCAATGGGTTTGTGGGGCCGCCTTAGAGGGTCCCATAGGCGGGTAAAAATTGTGTGGTGTGCCTGGGTGAACACAAATAGGTATTTTGTGGACAGGCGCTATACCCAGGGCACTTCCAGAGGCCTGGGTATGATTTTGAAAAAGTGTCCTTTGGACTTTGTCATTTTTCTGAGAAATTTAGAATTTTGAGTAAAAATCCAAATTTCCCTTCCTCTTACCTCCGGGGGGCTTTGGCATGTTGTGGGGACCGCCGAGAGGGTCCCGTAGGCGGGTATAAAGTGTGGTGTTCCTGGGTGAAAAAATTGAATTTTTGTTCAAAAATCGTTTTTTTTGTGGACTTTGTCATTTTTCTGAGGTGTTTCAGACTTCCAGGCAGGGGGAGCCGCAGGCGCTATACCCAGGACACTTCTAGAGGCCTGGGTACGATTTTGAAAAAGAGTCCTTGGGACTTAGAAATTTTTCTGACTTAGTCGTTTTTTTGAATTTTGAGTAAAAATCCAAATTTCCCTTCCTCTCACCTCCGGGGGGCTTTGGCATGTTGTGGGGACCGCCGAGAGGGTCCCGTAGGCGGGTATAAAGTGTGGTGTTCCTGGGTGAAAAAATTGAATTTCTGGTCAAAAATCGTTTTTTTTTGTGGACTTTGTCATTTTTCTGAGGTGTTTCAGACTTCCAGGCAGGGGGAGCCGCAGGCGCCATACCCAGGACACTTCCAGAGGCCTGGGTACGATTTTGAAAAAGAGTCCTTGGGACTTAGAAAATTTTTCTGACTTAGTCGTTTTTTTGAATTTTGAGTAAAAATCCAAATTTCTCTTCCTCTCACCTCCGGGGGGCTTTCATATGTTGTGGGGGCCCACGAGAGGGTCACGTAGGTGGCCATAAAGTTTGGTGTTCCTGGGTGAAATTTTGAATTATTGAGCAAAAACCGATTTTGAGAACAAAGATCAGAAAAAAAAAAGAACCAGGATGAGGAAATTTCTGGGTGCTGGATCCGACCGGCAGTTCCAGGAGGTCGGGTACATTTTTGACTTTGTCCCCTTAAAGTCTGGCCGGTGCTTCGCAATGCAAAGACATAGATATCCTCACCATTTGATTTCTGTATAGGAGAGCACTACCTCTCGCGGCCGACTCGTTGTGGAAGTTATCGTGGTTCTCTGACACGGGTAAGACACTGTGCTAGTCCCCCTATTTTCCATGGAAGTGCCCCCTTGTGCGAGTTTGGGCTTCCACAGCTAAATAGGGCACTTTTGGCTGTTGTCTGCCCAGAAAAGAGCCGCGATCCTGGGCTTTCTGACCAGACCATCCCGGTGGGCTCTGGTTTTGACTGCTTATGGGTGACTTCCACAACAGCTGAACAAGGGGACTTTTGGCGGTCGTCTGTCCCAGTTCAGAGATGCGATCCCGGGCAAGCCTGACCACACCAGACCCCTCGGGCTCTGGTTCTGACGCTTGATGGGCGACTTCCACGGCTGAGCAGGGGGCTTCTGGCGGATCACTGTCCCGGCTCAGAGATGCGATCGCGGGCATGCCCGACCACACCAGACCCCTCGGGCTCTGGTTCTGATGCTTGATGGGCGACTTCCACGGCTGAGCAGGGGGCTTCTGGCGGTTAACTGTCCCGGTTCAGAGATGCGATCGCGGGCATGCCCGACCACACCAGACCCCTCGGGCTCTGGTTCTGACGCTTGATGGGCGACTTCCACGGCTGAGCAGGGGGCTTCTCGCGGTTAACTGTCCCGGTTCAGAGATGCGATCGCGGGCATGCCCGACCACACCAGACCCCTCGGGCTCTGGTTCTGACGCTTGATGGGCGACTTCCACGGCTGAGCAGGGGGCTTCTGGCGGATCACTGTCCCGGCTCAGAGATGCGATCGCGGGCATGTCCGACCACACCAGACCCCTCGGGCTCTGGTTCTGACGCTTGATGGACGACTTCCACGGCTGAGCAGGGGGCTCCTGGCGGATCACTGTCCCGGTTCAGAGATGCGATCGCGGGCATGCCCGACCACACCAGACCCCTCAGGCTCTGGTTCTGACGCTTGATGGACGACTTCCACGGCTGAGCAGGGGGCTTCTGGCGGTTAACTGTCCCGGTTCAGAGATGCGATCGCGGGCATGCCCGACCACACCAGACCCCTCGGGCTCTGGTTCTGACGCTTGATGGGCGACTTCCACGGCTGAGCAGGGGGCTTCTGGCGGATCACTGTCCCGGTTCAGAGATGCGATCGCGGGCATGCCCGACCACACCAGACCCCTCGGGCTCTGGTTCTGACGCTTGATGGGCGACTTCCACGGCTGAGCAGGGGGCTTCTGGCGGATCACTGTCCCGGCTCAGAGATGCGATCGCGGGCATGCCCGACCACACCAGACCCCTCGGGCTCTGGTTCTGACGCTTGATGGGCGACTTCCACGGCTGAGCAGGGGGCTTCTGGCGGATCACTGTCCCGGCTCAGAGATGCGATCGCGGGCATGCCCGACCACACCAGACCCCTCGGGCTCTGGTTCTGACGCTTGATGGGCGACTTCCACGGCTGAGCAGGGGGCTTCTGGCGGTTAACTGTCCCGGCTCAGAGATGCGATCGCGGGCATGCCCGACCACACCAGACCCCTCGGGCTCTGGTTCTGACGCTTGATGGGCGACTTCCACGGCTGAGCAGGGGGCTTCTGGCGGATCACTGTCCCGACTCAGAGATGCGATCGCGGGCATGCCCGACCACACCAGACCCCTCGGGCTCTGGTTCTGACGCTTGATGGGCGACTTCCAAAGCTGAGCCAGGGGGCTGTTGGCGGATCACTGTCCCGGCTCAGAGATGTGATCGCGGGCATGCCTGACCACACCAGACCCTCTCCGTGAGGTCTGGATCTCGGTCATTGACGGTCTATGGGTGACTTCCACAGCTGAGCAGGGGACTTTGGCGGGTCGCCTGCCCAGTTGAGCGATGCCATCCTGGGTAGTTGATCTGGAATTGACGGTCCATGGGCGACTTCCACAGGCGACTTCCAGGAGCTGTAAAACCTTGGGAAAATGGACCTGCTCACCAGTACCAAGTGTTTTGGGCTGCTCCAGTGTCGGCTATCCAACCTGGCTGGCAGATTTGTCAAAGGAGATAGAAAGTGAAAAAGAACCGGAATGAGGAAATTTCTGGCCCGTGGATCCGCCTGGCAGCTCCAGGAGGTCGGGTACTTTTTGACTTTGTCTCCTTATAAACTGGCAGGTGCTTCGCAATGCAAAGACATAGATATCCTCACCATTTGATTCCTGTATATGAGAGCCCTACCTCTCGCGTCAAGATTATGGCAGCCGTGGTCCTGGTTCTCTGACACGGGTAATACACTCTGCTCATTGCCCCTATTTTTCATGGAAGTCCTCCCTTGTGCCAAGTTTGAACTTCCACAGCTAAATAGGGACTCTGGGTGTTTGTGTGTCCCAGCTCAGAGGGGCTCTCATGGGTTACGCGAGTGTGACCATGCTGCCTGGGAAGCGTATCTGGATGTTTGATGGGCGACTTCCAAAGCTGAGCCAGGGGGCTGTTGGCGGATCACTGTCCCGGCTCAGAGATGCGATCGCGGGCATGCCTGACCACACCAGACCCTCCCTGTGAGGTCTTGATCTCTGGCTTTGATGGTCTATGGGTGACTTCCACAGCTGAGCAGGGGACTTTGGCGGGTCGCCTGCCCAGTTGAGCGATGCCATCCTGGGTAGTTGATCTGGAATTGACGGTCCATGGGCGACTTCCAAAGCCGACTTCCATGAGCTGTAAAACCTTGGGAAAATGGACCTGCTCA
This sequence comes from Oophaga sylvatica, assembly GCA_033576555.1. Taxonomy (NCBI): domain Eukaryota; kingdom Metazoa; phylum Chordata; class Amphibia; order Anura; family Dendrobatidae; genus Oophaga; species Oophaga sylvatica. The sequence goes on from JARQOD010000017.1 coordinate 58,738, forward strand.
CCAGTACCAAGTGTTTTGGGCTGCTCCAGGTGTCGGCTATCCAACCCGACTGGCAGATTTGTCAAAGGAGATAGAAAGTGAAAAAGAACCGGAATGAGGAAATTTCTGGCCCGTGGATCCGCCTGGCAGCTCCAGGAGGTCGGGTACTTTTTGACTTTGTCTCCTTATAAACTGGCCAGTGCTTCGCAATGTCAGACCTAGATATCCTCAGCATTTGATTTCTCTATATGAGAGCCCTACCTCTCGCGTCGAGATTATGGCAGCCGTGGTCCTGGTTCTCTGACCCCCGTGAGGTCTGGTTCTCTGCTTTGACGGTCTATTGGGACTTCCACAGCTGAGCAAGGGACTTTGGCGGGTCGCCTGCCCAGTTGAGCGATGTCATCCTGGTTAGTTGATCTGGAATTGACGGTCATGGCGCTTTCCAGCAGCCAGGGGCTGTTGGGATCAGTCCCGCTCAGAGATGCGATCGCGGGCATGCTGACCACACCAGACCCTCCCCGTGAGGTCTGGATCTCTGCATTGAGTCTATGGGTGACTCCACAGCTGAGCAGAGGACTTTGCGGTCGCCTACCCAGTTGAGCGATGCCATCTGGCTGTTGATCTGGAATTGACGTCCATGGGCGACTTCCAGCGACTTCAGAGCTTAAAACTTGGAAAATGACTGCCACCAGTACCAAGTGTTTTGGGCTCTCCAGTGTCGGCTATCAACCGAGGCAGATTTTTAAAGGAGATGAAAGTGAAAAGACCGAATGAGGAAATTTCTGCCCGTGGATCCACTGGCAGCTCCAGGAGTCGGTACTTTGACTTTGTCTCCTTATAAATGGCAGTGCTTCGAAATGCAAAGACATAGATATCCTCACCATTTGATTCCTGTATGAGAGCCCTACCTCTCGAGCGCGACTTGTTGTGGAAGTTCGTGGTTCTCTGACACGGGTAATACACTCTGCTCATGCCCTATTTTTCATGGAAGCCTCCCTTGTGCCAATTTGAACTTCCACAGCTAAATAGGGGACTCTGGCGTCGTTTGGTTCCCAGCTCAGAGGGCTCTCTGGGTTACGCGAGTTGACCATGCTCCTGGGCTGTTGATCTGGATGTTTGGTGGGACTTCCAACAGCTGAGCCAGGGGCTGTTGGCGGATCACTGTCCCGGCTCAGAGATGCGATCGCGGGCATGCCTGACCACACCAGACCCTCCCGTGGGCTCTGGCTTTGACGGTCTATGGGTGACTTCCACAGCTGAGCAGGTGCGGTCCATGAGCGATTCATCTGGGTGTTGATCTGGAATTGACGTCCATGGGCAGCACTTCCACGGCCTGAGCCAGGGGCTTGGCGGATCACGTCCGGCTCGAGATGCGATCGCGGGCATGCCTGACACACATCCCTGAGAGTCCTCTGGCTTCCGGGAAATGACGGACGCGCCTCTGCGATGTCTCTGGTAGTTGATCTGGAATTGACGGTCCATGGGCGACTTCCAGAGCCGAGCCAGGGGGCTGTTGGCGATCACTGTCCCGGCTCAGAGATGCGATCGCGGGCATGCCTGACCACACCAGACCCTCCCGTGAGGTCTGGATCTCTGGCATTGACGGTCTAGGTGACTTCCACAGCTGAGCAGAGGACTTTGGCGGTCGCCTACCCAGTTGAGCGATGCCATCCTGGGCTGTTGATCTGGAATTGACGGTCCATGGGCGACTTCCACAGCCGACTTCCAGGAGCTGTAAAACCTTGGGAAAATGGACCTGCTCACCAGTACCAAGTGTTTTGGGCTACTCCAGGTGTCGGCTATCCAACCTGACTGGCAGATTTGTTAAAGGAGATAGAAAGTGAAAAGAACCGGAATGAGGAAATTTCTGGCCCGTGGATCCACCTGGCAGCTCCAGGAGGTCGGGTACTTTTTGACTTTGTCTCCTTATAAACTGGCAGGTGCTTCGAAATGCAAAGACATAGATATCCTCACCATTTGATTCCTGTGTATGAGAGCCCTACCTCTCGAGCGCCGACTTGTTGTGGAAGTTATCGTGGTTCTCTGACACGGGTAAGACACTGTGCTCGTCGCCCTATTTTTCATGGAAGTGCCCCCTCGTGCCGAATTTGGACTTCCACAGCTGACTAGGGGACATTGGCCCGTCGTCTGTCCCAGATCAGAGCTACGATCCTGGGCTTTCTGAACAGACCCTCCCGTGGGCTCTGGTTTTGACTGCCTACGGGTGACTTCCACAACAGCTGAACAGGGGACTTTTTGTGGTCGTCTGTCCCCAGTTCAGAGATGCGGTCCTGGGTTGCCTGACCAGACCCTGCCCGTGGGCTCTGGCTTTGACGGTCGATGGGTGACTTCCACAACAGCTGAACAGGGCACTTTTGATGGTTGTCTATCCCAGTTCAGAGATGCGATCCTGGGCACGCCTGACCAGCCCGTCCCCGTGGGCTCTGGTTCTCTGGACTCGATGGTTTTAAGGGCAAATCCTGGAGTCCTTGGGCTCCGGGAGGACGGACGCTCTCTCTGACTTTGTCCCCTCAGAGCACTCTATGTGTTTCTGATCCTCTGATCGATTTGGCGCAGCGCTCCCGGGTGTGGAGGTGGAGCCGTTCGTCCGGCGACGGGCTTGGGGTCCGCGTCGGTTGACGTATCCTTCCTTCTGTACCCCTGGGGCTTTCACCTAGCTTTGGGCGCGTGTGCCGGCCGTCGCCTCCTGTTTGCGGGCAGAGGCGGCCGAGCTGTGGGGTGTTTGCCCCAAACCGAATGATGACAGTGGTCTGGAGACCTGCACGGTGTGTATGGCAGGGCTCCCGCCGGCGATGGGGGGCATGCCATCCGAATCCTGTGTGGGGAGCACAATGATGTTTCTGAGAACGGCCCTTTTCATCCAGATGCGCAGCCTGCCTGTGGAGGCCCGCGCCGCTCCTCGTCCGAAGGGCGGCCTCTGCGGTGGGCATTGGCGAGAGCTGCGGTGGTGGGTGGCGTTTCCACGCCACTGCCGAGCTTCGCATCTTCTAGCCTAATCCCGAGCCCCTTCGTTCGTGGTGGACGACCCAGGTGTGAAGGCAGGCGAGGGGGTTCTCACCGCGTGGTGTGCCCCACCCGATCGCTGTCGCCTTCCCCTTGTTGTCCCCCCAAGGCGGCTTGGAAGGGAGAGAGACGGATTAACACCCCAGAGCGATGGGAAGATGGAGGATTAAGAAAACTTGAAGGGGCAAAGGAGGCAAGGGAGTAATGGTGAAAGACTGCCGTGCGACCCCCACACCCCTGTCCACGACAGGCGGGGAAAAGCCCTGGGAAGAGAGCTGTTTGGGCATCCCTTTGAGGTTACGGGCAAGAGCCAGCCGAGGGACTACGCTGGAGGGCAACACCGATACGGCCAGGACGACACCACCCCGCGCTACCTCTGTGTCGCTGGGGTTTGAGCCAGAGCCGCGGTGGACCCTGACGGCCAGCCCCCCTCCGCTAATCCTCGCGCCTGTCCGCCGGTGGGTCGAGTGCCCTCCGCTTCGGGACCTTGCTCAGCGATGCGCTCTTCCGACTGTCCCCAGTGCGCTCCGTAAGGGCTCCCTTCTCCGTTAGCGCCGGTGGGTCGAGGACCCCCCGAAGTGGAGGCAGGTCTAAGCCGACGTTGGTGCCGCAAAGGCCGCAACGCCCTGGTCTGTTATGTTTCGGTAGCTGAGGAGTGCAGGTAAAAAAGGCAATACACCAAAGCAGTTGGAATCTATGAGATTGCAGTACCCTGACTAACCACCACAACTAGAGGCAGCCGTGGAGCGTTCCTACGTTGGTCCTAGACGCCTCGTCACAGCCTGAGAAACTAACTACACCTAAAGATAGAAATAGGAAAGCTATCTGCCCCGGAGCAGAACCCCAAAGATAATAGAAAGCCCCCAAACATGTAATGGCGGTTAGACAAGATGAAATACTGACACAGAAAGAAAATAGTATGAGCAAACGCTGGGGCCCAAACTAACTAAATAGAAAAGGATAGGAAGGGCACTTACTGCAATTCCAGAAAACCCTGAAAGGCACCAACTCTACTAATTTCAAAAACACCTGAGATCACACGACCTCTTCCACCTAAATTAGTTCTCTGGTGTAACAAAATCAAAACAGCAGCCACTGAAAAAACTGGAAAAAGCAAAAGTACAAACATCAGTGGCTGAACAAAACCGAGAGGGCAGAAGCCCCCGGAGGGGACCCTGAAGGCCCCCACAGAAGTGCAGGACAAAATGCAAAAATATAGCACAAACACAAAAGAAGAAAATGTCTTATCTGTTAGCAGGAGATGCAGACACGACACAGCAGGCTACAAGGGAAACAGGAATAAAGGATCCAGACCAGAACAATTGATCACCGGCAACCCTGATGGGAAGGTGACTCCCTTATATAAGACCAATCAGTAACACCTGATTCCCAGTCCTCACAATCTTCACTGGACAGACTAGCACCGCTTGTAACCACCAGAGGGAGCCTCTGCTCAGAACTCATCTCAAACCCATTCACAACACTGGTCCCTCTCCCCGTGACTCTGTGTGTCACCCCGGGAGCGGTGGGTCATGAGGCAGGGCGGTCGTGGTGTCCTTCGGAGGCCATTTACCTCGCCCTCCCCGTGCAAGGGGTGTTTTCCAGACGCCCTCCGATGTTCGCATGCCGGTGGGTCGAGGACCCCCCGCGGTGGAGGCAGGTCTAAGCCGACGTTGGTGCCGCATAGGCCGCAACGCCCTGGTCCCTCTCCCCAGTGACTCTGTGTGTCACCCCGGGAGCGGTGGGTCGTGAGGCAGGGCGGTCGTGGTGTCCTCTCGAGGCCATTTACCTCGCCCTCCCCGTACAAGGGGTGTTTTCCAGACGCCCTCCGATGTTCGCATGCCGGTGGGTCGAGGACCCCCCGCGGTGGAGGCAGGTCTAAGCCGAGGATGGCGCCGCATAGGCCGCAACGCCCTGGTCCCTCTCCCCGGTGACTCTGTGTGTCACCCCGGGAACGGTGGGTCGTGAGGCAGGGCGGTCGTGGTGTCCTCTCGAGGCCATTTACCTCGCCCTCCCCGTGCAAGGGGTGTTTTCCAGACGCCCTCCGGTTCGGGGCTCGAGGGGCAGCCTGACACCCTCCCGAATCCTGCTGCAGGTACGCCCCTGCGCCGATGACAATGAACGTAGGCTCCCTCTGGAAGCCCGTCGGCCGCGGGGTTGCTCCCCTAGTCTCCCGATCTCTCCCTCGCCTCAACGCGGTCCAGTCGTGTTGGGGGCTACCTGGTTGATCCTGCCAGTAGCATATGCTTGTCTCAAAGATTAAGCCATGCAGGTGTAAGTACACACGGACGTTACAGTGAAACTGCGAATGGCTCATTAAATCAGTTATGGTTCCTTTGATCGCTCCAAACCATTGACTCGGACAACTGTGGCAATTCTAGAGCTAATACGTGCAAAAGAGCGCTGACCGCAAATGATGCGTGCATTTATAAGACCTAAACCAATCTGGGGTCCTGGGCGTGGTGTCGGGACGGTCCTCCTTGGCCTCCCCTGCCGTGCTCTCCCCGTAAGTTTGGTGACTCTGGATAACCTCGTGCCGATCGCATGTCCACGTGACGGCGACGATCCATTCGGGTGTCTGCCCTATCAACTTTCGATGGTACTTTATGTGCCTACCATGGTGACCACGGGTAACGGAGAATCAGGGTTCGATTCCGGAGAGGGAGCCTGAGAAATGGCTACCACATCCAAGGAAGGCAGCAGGCGCGCAAATTACCCACTCCCGACCCGGTGAGGTAGTGACGAAAAATGACAATACAGGACTCTTTCGAGGCTCTGTAATTGGAATGAGTACACTTTAAATCCTTTGACGAGGATCTATTGGAGGGCAAGTCTGGTGCCAGCAGCCGCGGTAATTCCAGCTCCAGTAGCGTACACTAAAGCTGCTGCAGTTAAAAAGCTCGTAGTTGGATCTTGGGATCGAGCTGGCGGTCCGCCGCAAGGCGTGCTACCGCCAGTCCCAACCCCTTTGCCTTGGGGTGCCTCCCCGATGCTCTTGACTGAGTGTCCCGGGGGCCCGAAGCGTTTACTTTGAAAAAATTAGAGTGTTCAAAGCAGGCATCCACGCCTGAATACTCCAGCTAGGAATAATGGAATAGGACTCCGGTTCTATTTTGTTGGTTGTCGGAACTGGGGCCATGATTAAGAGGGACGGCCGGGGGCATCCGTATTGTGCCGCTAGAGGTGAAATTCTTGGACCGGCGCAAGACGAACCAAAGCGAAAGCATTTGCCAAGAATGTTTTCATTAATCAAGAACGAAAGTCGGAGGTTCGAAGACGATCAGATACCGTCGTAGTTCCGACCATAAATGATGCCAACTGGCGATCCGGCGGCGTTATTCCCACGACCCGCCGAATAGCGTCCGGGAAACCAAAGTCTTTGGGTTCCGGGGGGAGTATGGTTGCAAAACTGAAACTTAAAGGAATTGACGGAAGGGCACCACCAGGTGTGGAGCCTGCGGCTTAATTTGACTCAACACGGGAAACCTCACCCGGCCCGGACACGGAAAGGATTGACAGATTGAAAGCTCTTTCTCGATTCTGTGGGTGGTGGTGCATGGCCGTTCTTAGTTGGTGGAGCGATTTGTCTGGTCAATTCCGATAACGAACGTGTAATGTATGTAGTACAGTTCATATAGCGTCTTGTGCTTGGGTGCGATGAACATACATGAGACACAGGTTTGATATAGAAAAGTCCTGTATTACTTCATACAAGTTGGCAAAAATAGTCACACAGTTTGCAGACACAGAAGCAGGAGACACAGCAGGCCAGAGCAATCCAATCTCAGCAATCACTCTCCAACACAGATTCAGGATCTTCTTCTCTGTTACCGTAAGTCCATGCAAACGTGGGTCTTTCAAAGAGCAGGGTTCAGAGTCCACAAGTGCTTCAGAGTTCCTCAGTAGGAATAGCTGGAGTACAAGGTCCAAGGCTTACAGGAGTCAAGTCACAGGTTCACTGCAGGCTAGATTCTGAAGCACTGATTGCTCAGCTGTGGCTGCTTAAGAAGCAAAGGAGAGAATCAGGGCGGGAACATGCAAGCTGGAAACTCCATTTTGACTGAGGGCAAGATAGCTGCAGAAAGACAGAAAGTAAAATGGCTGACGAACAAACTGAGTTTCAGGAATATATACATAGAACCTTACATTACTCCCCCCTTAAGGACAACCTCCGGATGACCTCAGACCAGGCTTGTGTGGGTACCTCTGATGAAACTGACGGAGTAAGCGAGGAGCATTAACGTTATTGACTTGTTCCCATGAGTTGTCCTCCACTGGGTAGCCCTGCCATTTAATCAGATATTGTAACTGATTTCTATACAACCTGGAATCTAAAATCCTTTCCACCACAAATTCTTCCTGACCATCGACTAGTACTGGGTCAGGGCAAGGAGAAGAACGTCCAGGAAACGTATTGGGTGTCGCAGCCTTTAGTAGGGATACATGAAAGACAGGGTGGATTCTCATAGTTCTGGGCAGTTGAAGACGACAAGCAACGGCACTTATAATTTTACTGATTTTATAGGGTCCAATGTACTTATGTCCCAACTTAGACGATGGAATCCTTAACTTAAGATTTCTGGTTGACAGCCAGACCAAGTCTCCTACCTTGAAAGCTGGTGCAGGTTTACGAAATTTATCTGCTGCTTTCTTGTACCTTTCTTGAGCCGATTCCAGATTTTCCTTTAGAAGATCCATATTCTTCTGTAAAGACATGATTCTTTCAGCCACTGCTGGTAAAGGCGTTTCTATGGGAAATCGTGGTAGAATGTTAGGATGATAACCTAGATTAGAGTAAAAAGGAGACTGCTTAGTGGACGCACTCTGAGAGTTGTTATAAGAGAACTCAGCTAATGGAAGTAGATCCACCCAATCATCCTGTAGGTGGCAGATAAAGCAGCGGAGATACTGCTCCAGGGTTTGATTGGTTCGTTCGGTCTGTCCATTAGTCTGGGGATGAAAAGCAGAAGAAAGGTTTACTTTAATGTCCAATGCTGCACAGAAATTTTGCCAAAACCTAGAAGTGAATTGCACCCCTCGATCCGAAATAACCTCATCCGGTACTCCATGTAAGCGAAACACATCTTTAATCATCAAATCTGATGTCTGTTTTGCAGTGGGTAAGCCGACACAAGGGATAAAATGAGCTGCCTTTGTTAGACGGTCAACCACCACTAAAATGGTGTTCTTCCCCTGAGAGGTTGGTAACTCCACAATGAAGTCCATAGAAATGGATCCCCACGGGCGGGACGGGGTGGGAAGAGGCTGTAACAGACCAGTTGGTGAGGAGCGAGGTGTTTTGCATCTTGCACATACCTCACATGAAGTGACATAATTCAAAACATCCTTCCTGCAAGTGGGCCACCAAAAGAAACGAGAAAGAAATTCCTGTGTCTTTAGAATTCCTCTATGCCCAGCTATCTTGGAATCGTGAATGAGTTGCAATACTCTCAATCTGACTGTTTCAGGAATATACAGGCGTTGTCCCTGAATCCACACACCATTCTTAAAGACAAGACTTACGTCCCTTGGGGGTTGTGCCAAAAAGGAATCCGCATGGTATGCTTCCTTGATGTCCTTAAGTAGGTCTTGATTATGAATTACTCCTAGGAATCTAGAGTCAGGAAGAATAGTCTTAGGAGGAGTAATTGGACGTGTCTCTGCTGAGTAAATCCTAGAGAGTGCATCAGCCTTTCCATTGCGCGATCCTGGTCTATAAGAAATGATAAAATTAAATTGGTTTAAGAAAAGATTCCAGCGAGCCTGGCGAGGAGTCAGGCACTTAGCCGACCTGATAAACTCAAGGTTACGATGGTCTGTCAGGACGACTATTTGCTGTGCAGCACCCTGAAGAAGGTGTCTCCATTCTTTGAAGGCGGCAATAATGGCCAACAACTCTCTATTGCCCACATCGTAGTTCCTCTCAGCCGAAGACAACTGCTGGGAAAAGAAGGCACAGGGATGCAAGACATTCTTCTCACCTGTTCTCTGAGAGAGTATAGCTCCAACGGCACAGTCTGAAGCATCCACCTCTATTATGAAGGCAAGCTCGGGGTTGGGATGTACTAGGATAGGTGCAGTGGTAAATTTATCTTTTAGCCGGGAAAATGCTTCCTGGGCTTGGGGAGTCCAGGAGAACCTAGACTCTTTCCGGGTAAGTTGAGTGATAGGTGACACTACCTCAGAGAAATTTCTAATGAAACGTCTATAGAAGTTGGCAAACCCGATGAAGCGCTGTACCTCCTTCACATTTCTAGGACTTGGCCAATCCTTGATGGCTTGGGTTTTGCTTCCATCCATTCTAATTCCTTGTGTAGACAGTACATATCCCAGAAATTGAATTTCGGTCCTATGGAATTCACACTTTTCAAGTTTGATGTAAAGATGATTTTGTCTTAGACGTTCCAAGACCATTCTCACATGTCCATGATGTTCCTCTGTGGAGTTAGAAAAAATTAGAATATCATCCAAATAAATTACCACGAATGTATCTAGGAGATCCCTGAAGATGTCATTCACCAAGTGTTGGAAAGTGGCTGGGGCGGTACTCAGACCAAAAGGCATAACTAGATATTCAAAGTGTCCATAGCGTGACCTGAATGCAGTCTTCCATTCATCCCCAGGTCTAATACGGACTAAGTTATAGGCCCCACGAAGATCTAGTTTAGAAAAAATTTTGGCATGTCGCACTCTCTCCAATAACTCAGGGATTAAAGGCAATGGATAACGGTTTCTAATAGTAACCTTATTGAGTTCCCTATAGTCTACGCATGGTCTCAGAGATCCATCTTTCTTCTTTACAAAGAAGATGGGTGCACCTGCAGGAGATGAAGAGGGGCGTATGAAGCCCTTGGCTAGATTTTCGTCTATGTAATCCTTTAAAGCCTTTAGCTCGGGCCCCGCCAGGGGGTAGATCTTACCAAAAGGTATCTCTGCTCCAGGCAATAATTCAATTGGACAATCATATGGACGGTGAGGAGGAAGCTGGTCAGCGTTCTTCTTGTCACATAAATCCACATAGTCCTGGTATACAGCTGGTAGTTCAGGGACTGACATGATTCCTTTAGGAACAGAGCAAGCTGAAACTTTTGGACTCATCTGTTTCTCTGGAAAGTGTAATTCCTTGGTCTCCCAGTTAATGGTAGGATTCTGAGCCTGCAGCCATGGTAGCCCTAGAATAATGGGAAAGTGGGGAGAAGAGATAAGCATAAAGGACAGTTTCTCTTGATGATCTTTACCCATAAGAACCCTCAAAGGCTCTGTTTCCTGATCCACTGGTCCAGAGGTCAGCAGGGAGCCATCCACAGTTTCCATCTGTACTGGAGTAGCCTTCTTCACTGAACGTATTCCCTGTTTCAGAGCAAAGGAGACATCCATAAAATTTCCACTTGCCCCTGAGTCGATCATAGCAGAGCTAGACACCCAAGCTGAGTCAACCCAGAGTTTGATGGAAAGAAAGCAATGAGAATTGTTTTTCTTACAACTCAGCTGGGACACCGCTGAGGAAACTTGAAAAATGGCAGCGTTTACACAGTCAACGTCCTCAGAGGTAACGGAGTTTAAGTCCGAGAAATCAAGATCTGTTGCTGCAGATCTCTCTGGAGCCTGAGGCTTGGACCTGACAGATCCCCTCTCGCAACACTCACAATGAATGAGTGCTGCAGTAGTCTTACGAGAACGGCTGGGGCAGTTTATAATGAAGTGCCCTGACTTACCACAATAGAAACATAGATTCTCCTTAAAACGATGTTCCTTGCGTGCATCACTAACCCGTCGTTGTAAAGAGTCTACCTGCATGGGTTCAGGTTCAGGTTCCCGTGTAATCCTACTCAAAGGTTATTTAGCTGGAGAGGAAGGTAGGAAAAGGTTAGTACGATTGCTTTCGAACCATCTCTCTTGCCTGCGTTCAGTCAGACGAGTATCAATACGGATGCAGTAGTTAATAAAGTCACCTAACGCAGTGGGAGGGTTGGCACGAGCAAGTTCATCCTTAATCAGTGGAGATAACCCTTTTCGAAAAATAGATTTTTTGGCGGAACTGTCCCAGGTGGTATCTAGGGCCCATCTCCTGAAATCCAAGGCATATTCAGCTACCGAGTGCTTACCTTGGCGCAAAGCTAACATGGCTGCTTCAGCTGTTGCACCTCGATTGGGGTCATCAAACACCTGCCCCATGGCTGAAATAAAATCATCAAGGTGATTCAAACAATCATCCTCAGTCTCAATCAGAGGGTTTGCCCACATCAAAGCCTTGTTGGTA
>JARQOD010000017.1:80000-241659 GCA_033576555.1 Oophaga sylvatica
GCTTCAGACTTCCATGAAAGGGCGCCACATTACCTACATGTACCCAGGATCCTCGCTGAGGCATGGGCATGAATTTGAAAAAGTGTGCATGGAACTGAGTTACTTCGGACTTCCATGAAAGGGCGCCACATTACCTACATGTACCCAGGATCCTCGCTGAGGCATGGGCATAAATTTGAAAAAGTGTGCATGGAACGGAGTTGCTTCAGACTTCCATGAAAGGGCGCCACATTACCTACATGTACCCAGGATCCTCGCTGAGGCATGGGCATGAATTTGAAAAAGTGTGCATGGAACTGAGTTGCTTCAGACTTCCATGAAAGGGCGCCACATTACCTACATGTACCCAGGATCCTCGCTGAGGCATGGGCATGAATTTGAAAAAGTGTGCATGGAACTGAGTTGCTTCGGACTTCCATGAAAGGGCGCCACATTACCTACATGTACCCAGGATCCTCGCTGAGGCATGGGCATGAATTTGAAAAAGTGTGCATGGAACTGAGTTGCTTCAGACTTCCATGAAAGGGCGCCACATTACCTACATGTACCCAGGATCCTCGCAGAGGCCTGGACATGAATTTGAAAAAGTGTGCATGGAACTGAGTTGCTTCAGACTTCCATGAAGTGGGCTCCACAGGAGCTTTACCGAGGCCACAGTTTCACCGGGGCTTGGGTCTCCTGATCGGAATGAGTCGTATCGGAAGGAGTGGTATATTGCTGGAGGCTTCCGCCACAGCAGGCTTCGGTACCTCAGTAACGATTTCTGTGCCGTCTCCCGGCTCGCTCTCCCAGTCGCTGGTTGAAGTAGTAAGATTCGGTTCCTCCGTAATGATTTCCATACTTTCTCCATGCTCATTGTCCAAGTCACTGGTTGAAGCCTCTACTGGTGCCCGACTCTCTGCTTCATGACTCTTGGCTACTTTAAGCACCAACTCGTGGGCATGACACATATCGCTCAGGGTCTTCTCCCGGTAAACTCTCTCAGCTACGTCGTTTGTGTGTGCCAGGTAGCGGGCAAAGAGTCGCTTTTCACAGTCGGTGTATTTTGACGTAGTCCATGTCTCGCAAGCCCGTCGTACTAGATGACTTGTGACGTTCGGAAGATTGTAGCTATGGAGGAAAGCATGCGATCAGTACCTGTCACTACGTATGGCCATGAAAAAGGCTCTGCCTGTGGACGTCTTACCTTGAGTGGTATCGCCTGAGGCCCACGGATGGATTCACTATGGCCTTCCCGGTACACGTCACGAAAAAATTACTGCTCTCCCTTTGGCCAGCGGTAAAGACGGGTCGGACGTGGGCTGCATACACTTCGAACCACTGAGAAAGGAAAAAAAGAGTTTTGACATGGGGACAAGAGAGGGGTTTGCTCCCATGTGGAGTGGTGTTGCCTGGGGTCCCTGACTTGGGGATCCCTTACCGATTCTTCTTCCTCTGAAAGTACGAAAACTGCTACTTGAGTTGTGGAGCACTTGTGAGTCTTCACTCCGACAATTGTCATACGTCTTCCGCAGTACATGTGATGGGCCCGTTCGTTCCACTCTGAAACCTAAGATGGATAATTATTCAACCAGTACAGCAAAGACCGCTGCCCCACAGGGTCTGACCACTTACCATCATATTACGAACGACACCTGGTCGTTGTAGATTTCGTAGGATCAGAAGGGCCTGTAGGTACAGTACGACTTCCCTGCGTTCTTCATATGATCCTCCGTCGTCTTGCACAGCCTCAATGCTAGCTAGAAAAGCTGGCTTTGCCTCCTCCAGTATGATCTGGCATTCCGTGGGCGATTTTAAGGGCTTCATCAGTAGATCATACCTGTGGGGAAAAGAAATTCAATTAACCAACAGGCAAGGTAAAAATCAAGCCGCATATGGTGCACTTTGAAGGGCATACCGCTTGCTAACCGACTCTCTGCAGGCCCCCTTGTACAATGTTTTCTGAAGGTCCGCTGTAAAATTCATGAACACCTTACAAGCCTTGTATAGTTCAGGCTTTTCTATTCGCAATCCGGTGGACCTCATTTGATAGACGGTGAATCGCCGTAAGTGTTTCAGCATTCTGAGGGAGGTCTGGTTCGATAGACGGAGGTTTCCAAGTTTTGCAAAAAATTGATTGACCTTGCTCGGTTTTAGGAGGTACTCGAGAGTGAGACTTCTTGGGTTTACAAAGAAGAGGAACCTGGATACATTTGACACCTCCTGTTGGCAGTTTGGGACCCCGTGGGTAACAGTTAGATACGAGCTGAAGCCCTTCAGCATGGGGTGGTTCATCGTGTGACGCTTGTATAATCCGGCTGCCTTTGTCGCCGTGCGCTTTACGTCCTTCCATTGCCTTCTCTGTATACTCAAATCGCTGCCGTCTATGGTGTCAGATTCAGTCCCTCCGTGCTCGGGCTCTGATGAGCACGGGTCTCCCTCCGAACAGTACATAGACCGTAAGGGTACAGCTGTTGTATCCGAATTAAGCTCTGACAGGGGGCATGAATGACTGACTGGAGACGAAAAATCAAGTACATCTCTGACAGGGGCATGAGGACTGACTGGAGACCGAAAAATCAAAGGTACATCCATTTCTTCTGAATCTAGCTCCGTCGGGGGCATGACATCTGGGCAGGGCTCCACATTGTACGCTTGTACCGGAGCGGGACCTTCAGAGCTCAGTGGCGGGATTTGAAACTCAAGCCTGGGCTTGTTGGCTATTAAAAATCCTCGACTTTCTAAGAAAGCTACGGTCTCCTCCAAGGACGGCAGAGGTTTGAGGTCTTTGAATAGGATAGTTGTCCCTTTTTCGGCAATACACTTAAGCTGGGATCTTGCGGACGCGAGGGCAGTTCTTCTCTCTGAATCGTTCTGGGAGCGCAGACATACCCTTCGCAGGTGCGTGGATAGATATTTGGTTACCCGGTGGCACACGGGGCATGTGAGAGGTGTCCGTGGGTGACTGAGGGGACACAAGCAATAAAACCGGTCACCTTGTCTGCGGGCGCACTAGGTCTACATGTGGCGGACGAATGTCATTTACTCACCGGTCCATTTGGAAGTGTTTCCCGCAATGAAATGGAGCAGAGCAGTCCAGCGACAGTTGATGTAAGCCCGGCGTTCATCTCCGTGTGTCAGCCGCACAGGTGAAGGACGCCAGCGGAGGTGATCGAGACTTAACCGGAAGGAATTTTCCGGAAGCTCCCATACGTCACCCCGGGGGTTGAGTCACCCACAGGGGTGGCACCTGTACGGCTACCGATCACCCATAGCGTTGATGTAACGATCCCTAACCTGCCTTATCTGATTTTCTTACTTTATAACAGGATCGCTGACTGACACAGCTGTTGGCAGCAGCTTTTGTGACACTGTTTCTCCTCTAATCTCTCACTGACAGGAGATCTGAGGAGAAATAGCGTTTTTATGAGGCAGATCGCCCGGGAAAGTTCATTGCTACAACAAACTTTCCTAGTGATTTATCTCATTGGCTGGTGTGACGCTGACATCATCAGGACCTAAACCAATCAGGTCTCGATGAGGTCGGGGGTCACAGGAAGCGTTGTGCACTGGAATCCCCTCGTTATAAGGTATGTGGGGGTCCCGATGAGCACAAAACCGCCAACTGTAGACAACTGTCGGAGCTGCACAAAGCCCTGCTAGCGCCGACATTTATCTATTGTTGGCGGTCACAAAGCGGTTAAATTAAGGGTACCATCATTTCTGTCCAGGCCTATTTCATGAGTCTTATTTTTTATAAATTCTGTGGAACCATGGCTGAAAAGCAATGTCTGACTTTCATTTGTTCATTTTCACAGATTTTTGATTTATTATTACTTTTGTCAGATTCCTGTTATTTCTCTCTCTCGACATGCGCACACTACATTTCTCCAGTTTAAAAGTTCAGGTCGGATAAGGCTAAAAACCGGATCCGTTGCATCAGTTTTTTCGCAATCAGTGCTGGATCCGTCTTTTTATAAATTGGACGGATTGTACCTGACCAAGAAAAACGGATGTGTGAAGGAGGCCTTAGACTGTGAACTGTCATTGTCTTGGTAAATAATTACAGTTTTTACACAGCTTGCCATTTTTATGGACAGTTTAAGTAGAAATGTTCTAAATTATAAAACTCAAGGATATTTTATTGAAAAATAATAGTTTTTTTTATCTTAGCAGATGACTGTACCAGGAGATCAGAGGGACAGATGACATCTTCAATTTCCAAATCTGATGATCTTGAGATCCTACAAGATACAACTGAAGAGAATGCCATTACTCCAGATACATCATCATCCATTCACAGCAAAGATCTGTCATCTGATCCTATGAAACAGGTCCCATCTTCTGATTCATTACTGACTACTAAGGAAAATCAAAGTCACAAAAGAGGCATTAAAAAACAAACTGCTCCTAAAGAAAAGAAGTCATTTTCATGTTCAGAATGTGGGAAATGTTTTACCCTGAAAAGGAATCTTGTTACACACCATAGAACTCACACAGGAGAGAAGCCTTTTTCATGTTCAGAATGTGGGAAATGTTTTGCACATAAATCACAGCTTATTACTCACCATGGAACTCACACAGGGGAGAAGCCTTTTTCATGTTCAGAATGTGGGAAATGTTTTAACCGGAAAGGGAATCTTGTTACACACCAAATAACTCACGCAGGGGAGAAGCCTTTTTCATGTTCAGAATGTGGGAAATGTTTTAACCAGAAAGGGAATCTTGTTGAACACCATAGAACTCACACAGGGGAGAAACCTTTTTCCTGTTCAGAATGTGGGAAATGTTTTAACCAGAAAGGGAATCTTGTTACACACCAAATAACTCACGCAGGGAGAAGCCTTTTCATGTTCAGAATGTGGGAAATGTTTTAACCAGAAAGGGAATCTTGTTGAACACCATAAAACTCACACAGGGGAGAAACCTTTTTCCTGTTCAGAATGTGGAAATGTTTTAACCAGAAAGGAATCTTGTTGAACACCATAGAACTCACACAGGGGAGAAACCTTTTTCCTGTTCCGAATGTGGGAAATGCTTTACTCAGAATTCAATTCTTGTTACACATGAGAAAATTCACACAGGAGAGAAGCCTTTTTCATGTTCAGAATGTGGGAAATGTTTTAACCAGAAATCAGATTTGGCTACTCACCATAGAGCTCACACAGGGGAGAAGCCTTTTTCTTGTTCAGAATGTGGGAAATGTTTTACCCGGAAAGTGCTTCTTGTTAGACATCAGAGAACTCACACAGGGGAGAATCCTTTTTCCTGTTCAGAATGTGGGAAATGTTTTAACCATAAATCAGATTTGGTTATTCACCATAGAACTCACACAGGGGAGAAGCCTTTTTCATGTTCAGAATGTGGAAATGTTTTGCAAGTAAATTCAATTTGCTTAATCACCATAGAAATCACACAGGGAGAACCTTTTTCATGTTCAGAATGTGGGAAATGTTTTAACCAGAAATCAGATTTGGCTATTCACCATAGAACTCACACAGGGGAGAAGCCTTTTTCTTGTTCAAATGTGGGAAATGTTTTAACCAGAAAGGGATCTTTGTTGAAACACAAGAACTCACACAGGGGAGAATCCTTTTTCCTGTTCAGAATGTGGGAAATGTTTTAACCAAAACAGGATTTGTTAGACATAGAGCATCACACAGGGGAGAAGCCTTTTTCTGTTCAGAATGTGGGAAATGTTTTAGCCGAATAAGACTTCTTGTTAAACCATAGAGCATCACACAGAGAAGTCTTTTTCATTTCTAATGTGGGAAATTTTTACTTGAAATCAACTGTTAATAACATCAGAGAGTCACAAGGGGAGAAGCCTTTTTAATGTTCAAAATGTGGAAATAGTTTTAACCAAATTGATCTTAAAGGGATTGTCTGAGACAGTACGAAACAGTCGCTCAGTGAAAAATGCGACTTTCGCTAAAGTCGAGTTTCGCCGACGAAACCACCAAGTGAAGGTGGCTCTGTTCGTGACTTTATCGCGCAGTCGTTCCATAGTGCTAGAACGCCATATCTCTGCCAATGATGAGGACGCAGATTGTGGGCAACGTGATGAATGCACGCAGCCACCACCACAAATCTTATTGAAGGCTTGCAGTGATTGTGCTTTCTGTGGCGTAACAGTGCTTAAAGCCTACACCAATCGCCATTTTACTTCACCTATCTAGCGAGGAGAGGTTGTTCTTGTTCACAGTTGGAATAAGATTGTCCAAAAGTAATCTTTCTGTGTGAAGGATGTGTGTACACTTAGTGTGCAGAACAGTGTGGATTTTGTGCACAAGCAATGGTTCTTGCTGCTGCAAGTGACGGAGGATTGGTAGTGTGAGCAGCAACTGATATTAGTTGCACTCTGCTGTTTGCAGTAAGGGGGAATTGATATTGTGACAGCAGGTGATTATTCAATCTCAAAGCGTTTACCAGTGACAGGAGAATTGATATGTGGGCAGCAGAGATGATTATTAGTGACACTGCTGTTTGCCAGTGACAGGACGGAATTGTAGTGGGAGCATGCAGCTGATATTAGTGCGCTGCTGTTTCCCATTGGGGGGAGAATGGTGTGTAGAAGCGCACGAGCTGATTTATTATCGCACTATGCTGTTGCGTGAGAGGGAGGTTTGGTTGTGTGGAGCAGCAGTGTGATCATTATAGCACTCTTGTTGCCATGAGAGGAGAATTGGTAGTGTGGAGCAGCATAGCGATATAGTCTGCACTCTGTGTTTGCCAGTGAAGGGGAGGAATTGTATTGTGTGCAGCAGAGCTGGATTATTAATCTGCACACTGTTACCAGTGACAGGAGGAATTGGTAGTGTGGAGCAGCAGAGCTGATTATAGTCTGCACTCTGCTGTTTGCCAGTGAGAGGGGAGGAATTGATAGTGTGGAGCAGCAGAGCTGATTATTAATCTGCACACTGCTGTTTACCAGTGACAGGAGGAATTGATATTGTGGAGCAGCAGAGATGATTATTAGTGTGCACACTGCTGTTTGCCAGTGACAGGGGAGAATTGGTAGTGTGGAGCAGCAGAGCTGATTATTAGTCTGCAGTCTGCTGTTTGCCATTGAGAGGGGAGGAATTGGTAGTGTGGAGCAGCAGAGCTGATTATTAGTCTGCACTCTGCTGTTTGCCAGTGAGAGGGGAGGAATTGGTAGTGTGGAGCAGCAGTGCTGATTATTAGTCTGCACTCTGCTGTTTGCCAGTGAGAGGGGAGGAATTGGTAGTGTGGAGCAGCAGAGCTGATTATTAGTCTGCACTCTGCTGTTTGCCAGTGAGAGGGGAGGAATTGATATTGTGGAGCAGCAGAGCTGATTATTAATCTGCACACTGCTGTTTACCAGTGACAGGAGGAATTGGTAGTGTGGAGCAGCAGAGCTGATTATAGTCTGCACTCTGCTGTTTGCCAGTGAGAGGGGAGGAATTGATAGTGTGGAGCAGCAGAGCTGATTATTAATCTGCACACTGCTGTTTACCAGTGACAGGAGGAATTGATATTGTGGAGCAGCAGAGATGATTATTAGTGTGCACACTGCTGTTTGCCAGTGACAGGGGAGGAATTGGTAGTGTGGAGCAGCAGAGCTGATTATTAGTCTGCACTCTGCTGTTTGCCATTGAGAGGGGAGAAATTGGTAGTGTGGAGCAGCAGAGCTGATTATTAGTCTGCACTCTGCTGTTTGCCAGTGAGAGGGGAGGAATTGGTAGTGTGGAGCAGCAGAGCTGATTATTAGTCTGCACTATGCTGTGTGCCAGTGAGAGGGGGAGGAATTGGTAGTGTGGAGCAGCAGAGCTGATTATTAGTCTGCACTCTGCTGTGTGCCAGTGAGGGGGAGGAATTGGTAGTGTGGAGCAGCAGAGCTGATTATTAGTCTGCACTCTGCTGTGTGCCAGTGAGAGGGGGAGGAATTGGTAGTGTGGAGCAGCAGAGCTGATTATTACTCTAAGCTATGGTTTCAGCATTTTACTACTTAGCATTATAGCATTCGGGACACCATATATAGTAGTCACAAGTAGTACATATTGCCTCCCTATGTCACAACAGTGATAGATGGTATAGTCGCTCTCTCTGCATATATTAAGTTATCAGACTTTGTATGTAGTTTATATTGCACAACTTTGTGTCATTCATGTATGGATACAATTAATGTATCTTTCAAAGGGCATCTGCCATCTTTATTTTAATAATAGGAGGCTATACATAGTCCCAGATATCTCTTTGCATATTTACACTATTTCATGTGGCAAAGTATAGTATGTCTTGGTGTGACAGTTATATTTGTACATTTTTACACAGTGCAATGGCAACATTTATTTCTTCATTTTGGACGTATGCCTCTCTTGCTCTGTGTTAAAACATATGGCACTAGCTATACAATACTGTCGCCTATTTCTAGCATATTCTCTTTTTGTTATATATGCATATAGCATGAAGTAGCTTTAATATTTGGTATATAATTGTGATTTTGCATATTATAACCTATGGGAAAATATTGGACCTACATCCCAATTTTAAAATTGTTAATAATTTTTAAAAATATTCTCTCAATAAAGTGTTTGTTAAATAGCCAAATGCTTCCAGGTCTTTTTTGGATTACAGATCTGATTATTAGTCTGCACTCTGCTGTTTGCCAGTGAGAGGGGAGGAATTGGTAGTGTGGAGCAGCAGAGCTTATTATTAGTCTGCACTCTGCTGTTTGCCAGTGAGAGGGGAGGAATTGGTAGTGTGGAGCAGCAGAGCTGATTATTAGTCTGCACTCAGCTGTGTACCAGTGAGAGGGGAGGAATTGGTAGTGTGGAGCAGCAGAGCTGATTATTAGTCTGCACTCTGCTGTTTGCCAGTGAGAGGGGAGGAATTGGTAGCGTGGAGCAGCAGAGCTGATTATTAGTCTGCACTCAGCTGTTTACCAGTGAGAGGGGAGGAATTGGTAGTGTGGAGCAGCAGAGCTGATTATTAGTCTGCACTCTGCTGTTTGCCAGTGACAGGGGAGGAATTGGTAGTGTGGAGCAGCAGAGCTGATTATTAGTCTGCACTCTGCTGTTTACCAGTGAGAGGGAAGGAATTGGTAGTGTGGAGCAGCAGAGCTGATTATTAGTCTGCACTCTGCTGTTTATCAGTGAGAGGGGAGGAATTGATATTGTGGAGCAGCAGAGCTGATTATTAGTCTGCACTCTGCTGTTTACCAGTGAGAGGGGAGGAATTGGTAGTGTGGAGCAGCAGAGCTAATTATTAGTCTGCACTCTGCTGTTTATCAGTGAGAGGGGAGGAATTGATATTGTGGAGCAGCAGAGCTGATTATTAGCCTGCACTCTGCTGTTTACCAGTGAGAGGGGAGGAATTGGTAGTGTGGAGCAGCAGAGCTAATTATTAGTCTGCACTCTGCTGTTTGCCAGTGAGAGGGGAGGAATTGGTAGTGTGGAGCAGCAGAGCTGATTATTAGTCTGCATTCTGCTGTTTGCCAGTGATAGGGGAGGAATTGGTAGTGTGGAGCAGCAGAGCTGACTATTAGTCTGCACTCTGCTGTTTTCCAGTGAGAGGGGAGGAATTGGTAGTGTGGAGCAGCAGAGCTGATTATTAGTCTGCACTCTGCTGTTTACCAGTGACAGGGGAGGAATTGGTACTGTGGAGCAGCAGAGCTGATTATTAGTCTGCACTCTGCTGTTTACCAGTGACAGGGGAGGGATTGGTAGTGTGGAGCAGCAGAGCTGATTATTAGTCTGCACTCTGCTGTTTACCAGTGAGAGGGGAGGAATTGGTAGTGTGGAGCAGCAGAGCTGATTATTAAGGGTATGCCACACTAAACAACATCGCTAACGGAATCGCTATAAAACGTCACTATTTAGCGATCCCGTTAGCGATGTTGTTGTGTGCGGCATCTGCCAGCGACGAGCTTCCTGCTGTGATCTCGCTGATCGTTCACTAGAGTTCTGGACCGTATTTTGATCGTTGGCGTCCCGCTGGTGACGCTATATCGCTGTGTCTGGCACCTTTTGTGAACGATGTGCGACCTCGTTAACGATGTATTAGTCAGCGGCACAGGCGGGACTTTGTTTTCTTTTGTTAACGCCCTACAGCTCTGATTGGTGACCACAACATCACCTCAGCTATAATAACTGCGCCCCCATCCATTGTTTCCAGAGCACTTTATGGGTCTCTTTTTGCGTTGTTGCGAGGATAGTATCTCGTGTCGGAGTTTTGCGATCCTGTTTGTGGCGCAGTGGTGGGTTTTTGCGATACTGTCTGAGTCGCTAGAGCACCATCCATCCTCATTTGGATCTTCGGGATATTTTGATTCGAGGTACATATTATTTGTGATGTTGTTTGATAATGTTTTTTAACCTTATTTTTTTTTTTTCGTCTGCTTTATATATTTAACACCCCTGACCTTACTTTTTTTTTTTTTCGTCTGCTTTATTTATTTTACATCCCTGACCTTACTTTTTTTTTTTTTCGTCTGCTTTATTTATTTTACATCCCTGACCTTACTTTTTTTTTTTTCGTCTGCTTTATTTATTTTACACCCCCACCATTGTAGACACTTGTAAACTGTATATTAAATGTTAACAGAAAAGTTTAATTTTTTTTATATATTTTTTATTCTATTCTTTATTTTATTTTGTTTAAACACTTTAGTAATAGTAATTAATTAGTAATTAACTTTTCTCTTCTTTACCGTACAGGTTGCACATAATGAACCTGTCCACCGCGGAGCGTGTGATTGTGGCAGTTGCACTGTCAATGGAGGCAGATCGTCAAGAAGAGGCGCGGGTGGAAGAGAGGCGCTCCAAGCGAAAGCGTCGCATGTGGACCAGGGAATGGCTGGAGCAGAGGTCCAAATTCTCCCACATGCATCTAGTGAGGGAGTTGCAGGAGAAGAATCCGCAGGATTTCCGGAATTATCTACGGATGTCGGAGGATTCATTCAAGCTCCTACTGGAAGCTGTGAGGCCACTCATTGAACGGCAGGATACCCGGATGCGTGCAGCTGTTTCAGCAGAGGAACGTTTGGCAGTAACGCTGCGATTTCTGGCAACCGGACGTTCAATGAAAGATTTTCAATATTCTGCTGCAATTTCTCGGTCGCTGCTTGGAGAACTAATTCCGGAGACATGCAACGCCATCGTCCGCAGTTTACGGAGCTACGTGCCTTTTCCCAAATCAGTGGCGGAATGGCAAATTATTGCCTCTGATTTTGAACGGATTTGGCAGTTTCCAAACTGTGGTGGTGCCTTGGATGGCAAACATGTGAGGATCACGCAACCAGCCAACAGCGGATCCTTTTTTCATAATTACAAGGGCTACTTCAGCGTGATCCTCATGGCCCTTGTTAATGCCAATTATGAATTTATTGACGTTAATGTTGGCATTAATGGAAGGGTTTCTGACGGTGGCGTTTTGGAGCACACAAGTTTTGGTGAACGGTTGTTGAATAATAAACTTAACTTGCCAACCAACATGGACACCACCGCCAACCTAAACTTTGTGTTTGTGGGCGATGAAGCCTTCCCCCTTCATGCGCATCTTGTGAAACCGTACCCACAAAAGACTTTGACAGGGGAAAGGCGTATTTTTAACTACAGACTGTCTAGGGCACGGCACGTTGTGGAGAATGCCTTCGGCATAATGGCCAACCGCTTCAGGGTTTTCCACACTCCAATCAACATGAAGCTGGAATCCATAGACTCTGTGGTGTTGGCCTGTTGTGTGCTGCACAATTTTCTAAGAAAACGCGATGCTGGTACTTACAGTCCGCCAGGCTTCATGGACTCGGACAGCAATGGTGACGTGGTGCTTGGAGAATGGCGTGAGAATGATCCCGCTATTGCAGGCCTTCAACCTGTCAATCAAGGCAGGAGCAAGGACGATGCGAAGGCCGGCCGAGACAAGTACTGCCATTACTTTAATGGCCTGGTGCAGTGAGTTGGCAGCATCAGGTCTAATTGATTTTGAGAATGTTTTACTTTACCTTTTTTTAACAATGTTTTGATAATAAAATATTTTTATTTTAAAAATGCATTCGTGTTTTTTTCAATTATTTTACCAATATGGGAGAAGGGATAATGATGGGTGAGATGTGGGGAGGGAGTAATGGGGATGGCAAAGACACATGTTACCAGCAGCTGCAGTTTTTAAAAGATTTTCAAAGGCTTTTTTGTTGTCTATTTTTTGTTTTACATTGTATCTACTTGTCACACACGTGCTCATGGGAGTACCATCAGTCATAGGAGTTCATTGTTAAAAAAATAAAGAAAAAAGTTTCAAATATTTTCAATTATTTAAAGGGCCTATGGTCTCACTAGCGTTCAAACCTTATAATTCTATATAACAGATAATACACCACAGCTGCATATATAAAGTTTAAATATATATATATATATATTTATAGTCATATATATGAAAGATTAAAAAATTGTTTATACATATATTTACATACAGTAAAAGATGTGTATCTTCGTACCGTGTTAGCCAGTAAGTAGAAAAATATTTAGAGTTGAGAGTCCTCAGTGGTTGATACCTTTTAATGGCTAACTGAAAAGATGGTAACAAATTGCAAGCTTTCGAGACTACTCAGGTCTCTTCATCAGGCTGAACTAATACAAAATCTGAAGAATCACATATTTATACACAAAAACACAGAAAAAATGCAATAGGTAAGACAAGTGACGTGAAGCAGATATCGCTGTCCATTTGTGCACGTTTCTTCAGAAGTGGTTTTAGTTCCATAAAGATGCGGTACATTCTGGTATCCTCCATTTTGATACATATATTTAAAAATTCTGGGGAGGTAAAGGTCAACATTCACCAGGGAATCAGCTATTCACAGATATGCGACGTCATTGTGATTGCAATGTGACTACTCACACAGCTACACAGATATGCATACAGATATGCAAAAAGCCATTGTGATTTGCAAGGGGATTAGCGAGCCCCAGCCATCAAGATATGCGACGTTATTGTGATCGCAATTTGACTACTCACGCTATGCAAAAAGCCATTGTGACTTGCAAAGGGGATTAGCGAGCCCCAGCCATCAAGATATGCGATGTTATTGTGATCGCTATTTCACTACTCACACACTGCAGCTACACAGATATGCAAACAGATGCAAAAAGCCATTTGTGATTTGCAAGGTGAAAATTGTCACGAGCCCCAGCCATAAAGACATGACACGCCATTGTGATCGCCTACCTTGGAACAGTGGTATTGCGATTGCAACAGCATCTCATATCTGTGCTTGTCTGCCGCATGGCTGCTGCGGTTACTTTTCAATCGCAAAAAACCGTTTTGCGTCGCGGTGCGGCCGCACGTAACGTGCGCACGCTGTGACGTCATGGCGCTGGCGTCGCCCAATGCTCTGTTGTTTGTGATGGCGGCAATGGCGGCGGCGAGACAGAGACAGCGTGGCCCAAAATGGACGGACGAGGAGGTCCGCTATTTAATAAAAAAGACGGACCTCTGGGACTACCACTGCAGGCTACCTGTGGCGCATCCAATGCGCCACAAAAGGGTATGCCTGCAGAGGATCCAGCGGGGCCTGCAGAGGAGATTTAATGTGTGTCGTACAAGAGCACAGATCAGGAAGAAGCTGGCGGACCTCCGATACCGCTCACGCGATGGGTCGCCAGCATCCGGGCCCAGCTCCGCAGGCCTCTGAGTGAGTATTGATGAGGGTATCTGGATAGGTTATGTTTTGTGGGGTAGGCTACTTTCACACTTGCGTTTTTTAGCGATGCGTTTCGAGCGCACAAGCAGCGCATTAAAAAAACACATGCAAACGCTTATAAACGCTGCGATATTTAGTCGCATCAGCATGCGCATTTCGACAAAAAAAACCAGCGTTTGTCTGCGATTTCATGCGTTTTTGCATGCGTTTGGGTTGTTTTGGCGCATGCGTTGTCTATGTGTCACATTTCTATCATCTCTGTGTCCATCATCTCTGGCTCTATCATCTCTGGCTCCATCATCTCAGTCTCAATCATCTCTGTCTCAATCATCTCTTTTTTTTTTTTTGACCGGAAAAAAAATTGCAACATGTAGCGTCTAGCGCGTATGCGTTCACACCGGGAAAATGCGCAGCGCACGACAAACGCACATGAACGCGTGCAAGCGCTAAACCCTGCGCCCGCCATGTTAAAGATAGGGGAACATTGCGCATGCGTCCGATAGCGCAAGTTGCGCTGCGCAAAAAAACGCAAGTAGCCTTATCTACCTATATCAATGCACCCGCAGTGATGGGAGTACCAGCAGTGATAGGGCAGGCAGTAAAGGGAGTACCAGTCGTGAGGGGGTTTACAGGCATAGATGGAAGTACTGGCAGTAACGGGGTTAGTAGAAGGATTATTTGACTGAATTGTATATTTTATTTACAGCACCACCTTCACCAGCTGCTGCGGCTACCCCTCCACCTCCATCTCCTTCCCCGGCTACCCCTCCACCACCATCCTCACCACACCTCTCCATCCCTTCAGCCCCTTCCCTGGCAGCAACCCCCCCTCCACAGTCGGGGTCATCCAGCACCTCACCTTCCATTGTCTTCTCTCCAGCATCATCCCGTCACACGGATGCAGGCTCCCCATCAGGTAATTAACGCACATTATATAAGCTTCAGACAAGTTTGAGAACTTTGTAAGGTCTTATGTGTGTAATGGCTGTTGTGATATAAAAAAAATTTTCTGTGTGTTCCCTAGCCGGCGGAGCAACAGGTTCTGGGTGGGCAGTGAGCGGGTCGTCTGACGACAACCGTAAGTGTTAATTAACATAACATGTACATGTTGATGTTGCAACAGAATTCACTATTAACTGTTACCTTTACCTCCACAGAAATCCCAACTGCCCAGGACCTGTTGGTGTCCCACCGCCGGGTGATTGCGAAAATGTGCAGCGCTGTGGCAGTGATGCAGACTGCGGTGGCAGAGCTGCAAAGTGAAATGGGAGCTCTGCATCAACACGGGATGATGCTGGAGAGGGCAGCGGCTGGACACCTGGGCCCTCATTAATTTTTTTTTTTTGAATTTTTTTTTTATTTTGTTAATAATTAGTTTATAATTTTTTTTTATTTTGTTATGTTTTTTTTTTTAATTTAAATTTTATATCTTTATTTAAAAAAAAAAATAAATATATATGAAAATAATATATATTTAATATTTACGTTAATCTACGCAGGTGTGGTGTATTATTTTTAGTATAAGGTTTTAGCGTAGTGTGACCAGGGGCCTTAAAAAAAATGTTAATTTTTGATATTTTTTTCATTTCATTTTTTCCCGATGATGGAACACCTATGATAGCTAGTACTCCCATGACCCCATGTGTGACAAGTAGATGTAATAAAAATACAACATTTTAATAGTTGACATCACATAAGAAAAGACCACAATTCATTAGATAAATAAGTTTTTTTATTAAAAAAAGGTAACAATGTAAAAATATAAAAACAACCAAAAAAAACTTTAGTAAAACATTTTAAAAACTACAACTGCTGGTAAGATGGATCGTTGCCATCACCACGCTGCCTCTGGGGTGAATAAAAATAAGGGGGAGCACCAGCGTTTGGGTTTATCCCAACTGGGTTTGGCACAGGATTGTGCGGCCATGAGTAGTCCGGGTACTGCGGTCTTGGCATGACGACATATCTGTTGTCAAGGTTTCCAAAAGACGCTTGATTCAGTACCTCTAACATCAGTCTCTCAGCATGAAGCCGCTGAACAGGATCCAGAGTAGGCAGCCTCTCATTCGCAAAATATGCAAAGCCAGTTATTTTTGTTTCTTTTTCTGCCGTAAGAAGTTTTTTTGCAATTTCCACCAATTCAGGAGTAGCCGAGGTGGGAGCCTTCCTTTTCCTTCCTGAAAGTGAAAGCCGCCTCCGCACAGATGATGGTGGCTCGACTACTTCCGGCATGCTGTCTTGTTCAGTTGCAGGTGTGGAGACAGCCTCTTCTGTGTCCTGCATGAACAAAAAACAAATGGTAAATCACAAAGACAAAGAAATTAATCTTCACACTATAACACCCATATACAGCAAAATTGTGAAAACGACACTTTTTAATGGAAAGGCCTCAACCGTTGAGCTACATAAATTCTCAGTACGTGAAGGGATAAATTCTGCCATTTTATCTACATTTCACAATTTTTTTAAAATTTAAGTCCACTTTGGCATGTACATTAAAATGTGTTTTAATACAAAGGTACTTACATGTACAACAGGGGTGTCGGCTGGATCACTGGGTCTAGATCCGAAATGGATGTCCCTTCTCTGGGTACTTCCTGGTCCCTTGTAAAAGCTAACAGATCAAAGTACCACAGTTGGGGGACATAAACTTCTTCGGCCCCGGCTCCAGATTTGGTTGAATTGATAACTTTATTGAGCTCTTTTTTATAAACCGTGCGGAGGCCCTGAATCCGTTTTTTAACCGTTGACTCATCCGCCGGTTCATCAGGGTAACGGCTCCTGCAGAGCTCCACCAATTTTTGGTAGGCGTCCTTCTTTTTCAACCGGTTACAATAATCTGCAGACTTAATTTTCCAGAGGCACGGCATTGAGCGGTACAGCTCGATAAAATCACACAAAACTCCTGCTTATCAGCCATCTGTAATAAAAAAAATGATTATGTGAGAACAGCAGAATGGTTAAATAAAATGCTTACATAGTCTACAACATAGAACACAGCAGGGATCACAAAATGGTGGTTGTGGGCGATGCAGGAGTAAACATAGACAGAGCTGGGATCATAAAATGGTGGGCGTGCCTGAACAAAACAATGAAAAAACATGATGGACAACAATGGTTAACAACAGCAGAGAGATCTAAAATGGATCGGTACAATTAAAGACAAAAGAAAAATTAAATGTGACAAAAAAAATTACCTACCTTACAAAACTTGTGTGATTCTGAAAAAAGAAATAGGGAAACTAGCGTCACAACTGGATCGCAGAGGATACTCCACAGACTGGATCGCAAAAACTCCAACGTAGAACGTAGCAACCGAAATAGTGGCGTAAACCGGATCGCAGTAGCTACCAAGACTAGCAGGACACACTGGGTGAAAGAACCGCTTCTGCTCGAGAGCAATGGAGAGGAGTGCTGATACGTCGTCTTTTATGACGCGGTCATCCAATCACAAAGCGGGAGAGCTGTGATAAATATCTATGACACACATAGTGACCACCAATCTGTGACGAGGGGCGTGCAAAAGGTCGCGCTCAGTCACGCCTATCGAGGTCGTGATCTTTCACAGTACATGCAGTGTGGCACATCCCAACGACCGCCAAAGTCGTTAAAAAGATCGCTAACCGCTGATGCGACGTTAATGAGATCGTCAAGTATGGCAGTTACTAGCGACCTTAAAACGATCACACCAACGATAGCGTCGTTATCGTGATCGTTAGCGGGAACGTTTAGTGTGGCAGTACCATTACCCTTTATGTAAATACTGAATGAGGGACACTTGTTAAGTCTAAAAATAGGTTACATGCCTCTGTATAAAGAGACTGAGAGGAGAAACAGCCAGAGAGATTCTGCCAAGACATCCATACATCCAAAGGACAAGAGACAGGACAGCAGCCACAACATCATCACAAGGCACATGGATCTATCATTCTATAGGAAACTGTTATGTTACGGTAGCTGAGGAGTGCAGGTAAAAAAGGAAATACACCAGAGCAGTTGGAATCTAGGAGATTGCAGTACCCTGACTAACCACCACAACTAGAGGCAGCCGTGGAGCGTTCCTACGATGGTCCTAGACGCCTCGTCACAGCCTGAGAAACTAACTACACCTAAAGACAGAAACAGGAAAGCTATCTGCCCCGGAGCAGAACCCCAAAGATAATAGAAAGCCCCCAAACATGTAATGGCGGTTAGACAAGAGGAAATACTGACACAGAAAGAAAATAGTATGAGCAAACGCTGGGGCCCAAACTATCTAAATAGAAAAGGAAAGGAAGGGTACTTACTGCAATCCCAGAAAACCCTGAAAAGCGCCAACTCTACTAATTTCAAAAAATACCTGAGATCACACGACCTCTTCCACCTAAATTAGTTCTCTGGTGTAACAAAATCAAAACAGCAGCCACTGAAAAAACTGGAAAAAGCAAAAGTTCAAACATCAGTGGCTGAACAAAACTGAGAGGGCAGAAGCCCCGGAGGGGACCCTGAAGGCCCCCACAGAAGTGCAGGACCAAATGCAAAAATATAGCAAAAACACAAAATAAGAAATTGTCTTATCTGATAGCAGGAGATGCAGACACAACACAGCAGGCTACAAGGGAAACTGGAAAGAAGGATTCAGACCAGAACAATTGATCACCGGCAACCCTGATGGGAAAATGATTCCCTTAAATAAGACCAATCAGTAACACCTGATTCCCAATCCTCACTAGTACCGCTTGTAACCACCAGAGGGAGCCTCTGCTCAGAACTCATCTCAAACCCATTCACAACAGTACCCCCCCCTTGAGGAGGGGTCACCGAACCCTCATTTGAGCAACCAGGTCGGTCAGGATGAGTTCTATGATACGCACGGATAAGTCTCCTAGCATGGATGTCCGAAGCAAACACCCAAGAATTATCTTCCTGACCATAACCTCTCCATTTAACCAAATACTGGAGTCTTCGTCTAGAAAAACGAGAATCCAATATTTTCTCAACCACATACTCCAGATTGCCCTCAACCAAAACAGGGTCAGGAGGCACAGCAGCAGGAACCACTGGCTCAACAAACCTCTTCAACAAGGACTTGTGGAACACGTTATGGATCTTAAATGTCCCTGGAAGAAGCAAACGAAAAGAAAACAGGATTAATAATCTCCATGATCTTATAAGGTCCAATGAACCTAGGCTTAAATTTAGGAGATGCTACTCTCATAGGAATATTCTTTGAGGACAACCAGACCAAGTCCCCCACTTTAAACCGAGGACCATCAGTCCTATGCCGGTTAGCAAACCGCTGGGCCTTCTCCTGAGAGAGGGACAACCTCTCCACTACCTGGTCCCAAATCTGCTGCATACGCTCAACAACAGAGTCAACACCTGGACAGACAGAAGCCTCCGTCTGTCCTGAAGAAAATCGAGGGTGAAACCCAGAATTACAGAAAAACGGAGACATCAAAGTGGCAGAGCTAGCCCTATTATTAAGAGCAAACTCAGCCAAAGGCAAAAAAGAGACCCAGTCATCCTGATCAGCAGACACAAAGCATCTTAGATAAGTCTCCAATGTCTGGTTTGTTCTCTCAGTTTGACCATTGGTCTGAGGATGAAATGCCGAGGAGAAAGACAATTGAACACCAGTTTAGAACAAAAAGTCCTCCAAAATCTGGAAACAAACTGGACTCCTCTGTCAGACACAATGTTCTCAGGAATGCCGTGTAAACGAACCACGTGCTGAAGGAACAACGGCACCAATTCAGAGGAGGAAGGCAACTTAGGTAATGGCACAAGATGTATCATTTTAGAAAAACCTATCACAAATTACCCAGATGGTGGTCATTCTCTGAGAAACAGGAAGATCGGAAATGAAATCCATAGAGATATGGGTCCATGGTCTCTTGGGCACAGGCAATGGCATCAACAAACCACTAGAGCGAGAGCAAGGCTTGGAGCGAGAGCAAGTCCCGCAGGACTGCACAAATTCCCTGACATCGCGAGAACAAGGTAGGCCACCAAAAGGACCGACTAACCAAGTCTCTGGTACCAAAAATTCCGGGATGCCCAGCCAATGCGGAACAATGAATCTCAGACATCACACTCTTTTTCCATTGGTCCGGGACAAACAATTTTCCAACAGGGCAGCGCTCGGGCCTATCCTCCTGACACCCCTCCAGAGCAAGTCTCAAATTAGGCGAGATGGCGGAAAGAACTACACCCTCCTTCAAAATAACAGAGGGATCAGATAGCTCAGGAGAGTCCGCAAGGAAACTCCTCGAGAGGGCATCCGCCTTAACATTCTTAGTGCCAGGAAGAAAGGAAACCACAAAATTAAAACGTGTGAAAAACAAGGCCCACCTGGCCTGTCTAGGATTGAGTCGCTTGGCAGATTCCAGATAGACCAGATTCTTATGGTCCGTAAGGACCACCACCTGATGTTTGGCTCCCTCCAGCCAATGTCTCCACTCTTCAAAAGCCCACTTCATGGCCAATAACTCCCGATTACCCACGTCATAATTACGTTCAGTAGGAGAAAATTTTCGAGAGAAAAAGGCACAAGGGTTACTTTTAGAGGTCTCTGGATCTTTTTGGGACAAAACGGCACCTGCCCCAATTTCAGAGGCATCAACCTCCACCTGAAATGGCAGAGAAACATCAGGCTGCCGTAGAACAGGAGCAGAAGTGAATCTCTGCTTAAGTTCCTGAAACGCAGAGACTGCCTCAGGAGGCCAATTCACCACATCAGAACCCTTTCTGGTCAAATCAGTTAATGGTTTAACAATAACAGAGAAATTACCAATAAATTTACGATAAAAATTGGCAAAACCCAAAAATCTCTGAAGAGCCTTTAATGAAGTAGGTTGGACCCAATCACAGATGGCCTGAACCTTGACCGGGTCCATTTCAATAACAGATGGGGACAAAATGAATCCCAGAAATGAGATCTTCTGTACGCCAAAAAGACACTTTGATCCCTTCACATACAGAGCATTCTCTCTCAAAATCTGGAATACAGTTCGAACATGTTTCACATGAGAGTCCCAGTCATTAGAAAAAATCAAGATATCATCCAAATAAACAATCAGAAACTTGTCCACAAAATCCCTGAAAATGTCATTCATGAAGGACTGGAAGACGGAAGGAGCATTAGTGAGCCCAAAGGGCATCACAAGGTACTCAAAATGCCCTTCAGGGGTGTTTAAATGCCGTCTTCCATTCATCCCCGTGCTTAATGCGAATAAGGTTATACGCCCCCCTGAGGTCAAGCTTGGTAAACCAAGTAGCGTTTTTCACCCTGGAAAACAGGTCAGAAATCAAGGGTAACGGGTATTGATATTTCACAGTAATATTGTTCAAGAGACGATAATCAATACACGGCCTTAATGAACCATCTTTTTTGGCCACAAAGAAAAAACCGGCACCTAAGGGTGAAGAGGATGGTCTGATATGACCCTTCTCCAATGATTCCTTGATATAAGACCGCATAGCGTCATGTTCAGGTACAGACAAGTTAAAAAGGCGACCCTTAGGGAATTTACTACCTGGCACTAATTCAATAGCGCAGTCATAGCTCCTATGGGGAGGTAAGGATGCAGATTTACTTTCGCTAAACACATCAGAAAAATCAAACAAAAAGTCAGGAACATCCTCAGCCTGGGGGGAGGCAGAAAAAACAGGAGTGTTGGTATTAACACATTGGCAGCCCCAACTGGTTACAGACACAGATTTCCAATCCAAAACAGGATTATGAGACTGTAACCAAGGGAAACCCAGCACGATAATGTCATGCAGATTATATAGAACCAAAAATTTGCAGCACTCCTGGTGATCAGGTTCAACCCTCATTATCACCTGAGTAGAAAACTGGGGTTTATTGTCAGCCAAAGGGGTAGAATCGATCCCCAGTAGGGGAATAGACTTCTGTAGGGGTATCAAGGGAAATCCACAACGTTTAGCAAAATCATAATCCATCAGGTTAATAGCTGCTCCAGAATCAACGAAAGCCTGAGCAGAAAATGAGGACAGAGAGCATATCAGAGTGACAGTTAATAAAAACTTAGTCTGAACACTACCCAAGACAACTGAGCGTGCAAAACGTCTTCCCCGCTTAGGGCAGACTGAAATAGCATGAGAGGCATCACCACAGTAGAAACATAACCCATTGCGCTTTCGAAACTCATGACGCTGTGCCCAGACACCACTCCATCACACTGCATGGGCTCAGCAGCTGGCTCACAAGGCAACACCACTCCACGCATACTTCTCCGCTCACGCAAACGTCTGTCAATTTGAATAGCTAATGACATAGAATCATTGAGACCAGAGGGGACAGGGAATCCCACCATAACATCCTTTACATTATCCGACAGACCCTTCCGGAAAAGGGCCGCCAAAGCGTCGTCATTCCATTTGGTCAGGACTGCCCACCTACGGAATCTCTGACAGTATAACTCAGCGTCATCAAGCCCCTGATTTAATGCCAACAAGGCTTTTTCAGCTTGATCAGTGACATTAGGCTCATCGTACAATAACGCCAAAGCCTGAAAAAATGCATCAACATCACTCAAAACAGGATCCCCAGGTGTGAGGGAAAAAGCCCAATCCTGAGGATCGCCGCGCAGGAGAGAGATGATAATTTGAACCTGCTGCGCTGCGTTTCCTGAGGACTTAGATTTTAAGGCAAAAAACAATTTACAATTATTTTTGAAATTCTGAAACTTAGCTCGATCCCCTGAAAACAAATCTGGCATGGGGATCCTAGGTTCCACAACAGGCAACCTAGCAAGATATGCAGCAATACTCTGAACCTCAGTGGCAAGCTGATCCACACGGCCAGACAACTGTGCAAACTCCATTGGGAGAAAAGATCCTCCCAGCACCCAGAGATACAGAGGGAAAAAAAAAAAAATGCAACAAACAGAAAAATATCTCTGACAACTTTTCTTCCTTCAAAATATTTTTTCCCTTCTGTGAGTACCATACAATTTTTATGGCCGGTGATACTGTTATGTTACGGTAGCTGAGGAGTGCAGGTAAAAAAGGAAATACACCAGAGCAGTTGGAATCTAGGAGATTGCAGTACCCTGACTAACCACCACAACTAGAGGCAGCCGTGGAGCGTTCCTACGATGGTCCTAGACGCCTCGTCACAGCCTGAGAAACTAACTACACCTAAAGACAGAAACAGGAAAGCTATCTGCCCCGGAGCAGAACCCCAAAGATAATAGAAAGCCCCCAAACATGTAATGGCGGTTAGACAAGAGGAAATACTGACACAGAAAGAAAATAGTATGAGCAAACGCTGGGGCCCAAACTATCTAAATAGAAAAGGAAAGGAAGGGTACTTACTGCAATCCCAGAAAACCCTGAAAAGCGCCAACTCTACTAATTTCAAAAATACCTGAGATCACACGACCTCTTCCACCTAAATTAGTTCTCTGGTGTAACAAAATCAAAACAGCAGCCACTGAAAAAACTGGAAAAAGCAAAAGTTCAAACATCAGTGGCTGAACAAAACTGAGAGGGCAGAAGCCCCCGGAGGGGACCCTGAAGGCCCCCACAGAAGTGCAGGACAAAATGCAAAAATATAGCAAAAACACAAAATAAGAAATTGTCTTATCTGATAGCAGGAGATGCAGACACAACACAGCAGGCTACAAGGGAAACTGGAAAGAAGGATTCAGACCAGAACAATTGATCACCGGCAACCCTGATGGGAAAATGATTCCCTTAAATAAGACCAATCAGTAACACCTGATTCCCAATCCTCACTAGTACCGCTTGTAACCACCAGAGGGAGCCTCTGCTCAGAACTCATCTCAAACCCATTCACAACAGGAAACATCCTAGGGGTTTTCAGCTTTTCTAAAGGAATTGGGGCTGTTCCCCGGTCACATCTATGGGAAACATGATTATGTCTGCCAATGCAAGCCAATCACATTGGTGGTTACTGTTTATACCAGCCCTTTCCTGTCCAGGTTCACGTTATTGGTTGACACCTAATAGCGGTTGGGACAAACCTCTGATGGCTTATTGGTGCAAACTGAACGACCTGGGGCAAATGCCAATCAGAGCTGGCAGGGAGCGAGTATACCCCACATGGTAAATGCATCTGTGACGCCCCCGGGTGGTGTATCATGTGCGGGAACCAAGGAACAACATCACACGCCATCCCGATAACTCCAAAAAAGACAAGCACCAAACTCATAACTCACAATGTAAAGTCAGAAAAAATATAAGTTTATATTCAAACTGCTTTGATATAGGAAAGATGTGTATCTTCGTACCGTGTTAGCCAGTAGATAGAAAAATATTTAGACTTGAGAGTCCTCAGTGGATGATACCTTTTAATGGCTAACTGAAAAGATGGTAACAAATTGCAAGCTTTCGAGACTACTCAGGTCTCTTCATCAGGCAAAGACTAAAACAAAATCTGAAGAATCACATATTTATACACAACACAGCACAGAAATAATGCAATAGATAAGACAAGTGACGTGAAGCAGAACTGTCATTATGGGAGAGGTATGAACATTTCTATCTCTCAGATTTAAAGTTAGATTTTAATACAAGTAATTTCAACATGAAGATAGATCTTGTCGTCAAATTCAAAGTAATTGTGGTTGAGGATAAATTTTGTGAGTTTTACCACAGAATCAGCATCATTCCCGGTGTTTTCCATGAAGACTTTGCAGGCATTTAATCCATCCTGGTGTGGGATATTAGAGTACAAAGATTCGACATCCATGGTGTCCAGGATGGTTCCTTCTGGTAGGGGACCTATTGCCGCTAGTTTATTCAGTAGGTCAGTTGTGTCCTGAATGTAGCTGGGTGTATCCTTTACCAGGGGTTTAAGAATACCCTCTGTGTCAAAACGCTTTTGTATGCCTGGTCATAGCATGATGGACATGAAATTACTTGTATTAAAATCTAACTTTAAATCTGAGAGAGATAGAAAGGTTTGGGAATATAAGCTCATGATGACCTTTGACACTCTCAGTGCTGGAATGAATATTTCCCAAGGATTCATGTCCTTCTACATCAATTAAGGAATCTCCTTCTCTGACCTTCTGGGGGCATCAAAACACAATAGCAGACTCCAGTCAGAGGGCAATAAAACTTTCACACTCCTTATCTATGAACTGTTCCAATATTTATGCTCATCCCTCTGCCATAATGACAGTTCTGCTTCATGTCACTTGTCTTACCCATTGCATTATTTCTGTGCTGTGTTGTGTATAAATATGTGATTCTTCAGATTTTGTTTTAGTCTTTGCCTGATGAAGAGACCTGAGTAGTCTGGAAAGCTTGCAATTTGTTACCATCTTTTCAGTTAGCCATTAAAAGGTATCAACCACCGAGGACTCTCAACTCTAAATATTTTTCTATTCAAACTGCGATATTAGTCACATTTCACCTGTGTCTCTCCAGAAAACAGTCATCATAGTGTCACGCGGTCTTATGATATGTGTACGATGTCAGTAAACTATTCTTAAAAGAACAACACTCTATACAACATATAGATTAGCAACATCAGCATGTAAATATAGAATAGATTTACCTGACACGATATCCGTTGAACTCAGGGTTAATCTTGAGGACTTGATACACTGTCACAGGAAAGAGGAGGACCGGGGGTCTAACCTGACCCTAAACTGGGGTCCTAACTAATCCCTCACCTTGGAGGTACTGATAATGGTTCAGAGGTCCAAGTCTCCAGCCTAACCCTGTCTCCTATCAGTCCCTGAACCCTGTAATCAGTCCTAAGAAGGATTCTGATTACCACCAAAGGGATATGGGCTGATCTCTGCTAAATACACAGATTAGACATATAAGACAGACTGGAGAGAACACAGACTTGCATACACACTCAAACACAGAAGGAACATAAATGATCTGGGATATTAAACTCTAAGCAAGGTGAGCTTAAAAACAACTAAGGAGCTCTTTAACTTAAGTCTATACAGATACAATCCTATCTGTGGTCTGCATGAAGAATTTCACTGGCAACTCCCAAAACAGAAAACCAGAGATTTAAAGGAAACCAATCAACAAATAATTAATTGCAGCCGGAAGAAACTGCACCCAGTCCCAGAACTGAGCACAGACAGAATTAACTCCCTAACTGCCAAACACAAAGAAACAGCAACTCAGCTGTGAGAAGTCAGAATGTGCAACCGCGACGATCTTCGTGGCGATGCACACATGACACATAGTGTCATTCCCTGTAATAAGCGTCTAGAGGAGTAAATGATTGCAGAGAGACAGTCAGTGGAGTTTTATTCCAATTAGAAATTATCCAGACCTGAATGTGTAAGATGATTTGTTCTTTATTGATCATGCCGGCATGGAGAGAGAATGACGGCCGCACCAGATGTGAGCAGTCACCTGTCTGCTCCAATACAGATTCTTTGAGTTTAAATAACAGAAGGGCGTTCAAAATACAAAGTTTGCAAAATAGTTCACATGTTGGAATATGCTTAAAGGTACTGCCACACTAAACGCTCCCGCTAACGTTCACAATAACGACGCATACTAATGCGATCGTTTTTGTGATCGGTTTAATGTCGCTAGTAGCTGCCACACTTAGCGATCTCGTTAACGACGCATAAGCGGTTAGCGATCTCCTTAACGACTTTGGCGGTCATTGCGATGTAAAAAACAGCGCACATCGTTCACAAAAGGTGCCAGACACAGCGATATAGGCTCACCAGCGGGACGCCAACGATCAAAATACGGTCCAGAACTCTAGTGAACGATCAGCGAGATCACAGCAGGGGCCACGTCGTTGCTACATGCCACACACAACAGCGTCACTAACAAGATCGCTAAATAGTGACGTATTTTAGCGATCTCGTTAGCGACGCTGTTTAGTGTGGCATACCCTTAACTGTCAGCAATCCTTATCTACGTACCAGAGAAGAGAAAGGGATGACACCTTAATTTGTACGTAAGGAAAGCCAACTAAGCATTCACAAAAGTTACACCCATGTCTTCACAATGCGTCAGCTGAAAAGAGTATCTAAGTCTATTAACTTAAATGTCATGAATGTAATCATAAATATATATATATATATATATATATCTTTTCTGAAAAAAAAGATAATAGAGGAAGATAGATACAGCACTAAGTACCAGATCCATAGAAGCAGGGATCTACCACACAAGACAAGACCCAAGGTGCAGACTATGCAAAGAAAGCTCAGAAACCGTCCAACACATAGTGGCAGGATGCAAAATGCAAGCAGGAACAACGTATACTAAACGCCACAACTAAGTAGCGGGAATTGTATACCAGAACATCTGCATAGCAAATGGGCTAAGTCCAGGTGGGAGACCCCAGAAAAAGTGGTGGAGAATGAAAGGGCTAAAATCCTGTGGGACTTCAAGATCCAGACGGATAAGCAGGTGTTGGCTAACCAACCAGACATTTTGATAGTAGACAAGGATCAGAAGACAGCAATGATAATAGATGTGGCAGTGCGAAGTGACAGCAACATCAGAAGGAAGGAATATGAGAAGCTGGAGAAACACCAGGGCCTCAAAGGAGAACTGGAAAAGATGTGGAAGGTGAAGTCAACAGTGATTCCAGTGGTGATAGGAGCACTTGGAGCAGTGACCCCTAAGTTGGAAGATTGGCTACAACAGATCCCAGGAGCAACATCTGAGCTCTCTGTCCAGAAAAGCGCAATGCTGGGAACAACTAAGATCCTGCGCAGAACCCTCAAACTCCCAGGCCTCTGGTAGAGGACCCGAGAATGAGAAAGGACAACAAAGACCATTCCCAGTGGGGGTGAAAAGCAAGTATATATAAAATTATATATATATATTATATATATATCTCAAACAAAAAGGACTTTATTACAATTATTATAACATTCCCTCATCTTGGAATAAAATCATTTATCTGTACACATTAGGGGCAGATTTCTTTTGACAGATTTCACAGAAGATCTTCATATCATCTTGAGGGAGAGTATTAGGCCGGCGTCACACTAAGTAGGAATACGGACGAGTGAGAGGCGTGAAAGCCACGCATTACACACGGACCAATATTTCTCTATGGGGAGCTCTGATCATGCGTATTTTTCTTGGCCGTATCTTACGGTGCGAGACACCCGCAGCATGCTGCGATTGTACGCGTATTACGCCGTTGTACGCCAATGAAAGTCTATGGGTGCGAGAAAACAACGAATTACACACGGATCAGGCGTGTGACTTGCGAGAAATACGGAAAACTTTTGCAGCTCACAGGAAATGGTGCAACACATGCAGGAGGAAGCTGGCACATGCAAATTAGCTCAAAAAGAGCGCCAGACATCCCGGAAGAACGCCTCCACGGAGTTGGCCATGATGTTTACGCTCATCAAAGTGGAGATGTTGATAGTCTTTGCAGGAGAGGCCCGAAATTTGGCACCAAAGAGATGCACATTACGCGGACCGCGCAAGGAAAGAGGCGGCATGGAGGCGCATCTGTGGGCACATGTTTCCCCACTTTGGCGACAGCCCACGCGAGGAGCAGGAGCGAATCAGTAAGTTACTTGATTTTTTTTACAACCTTAACGGTCACAGCATAGTTGTACCGCACATTTTTTGTCCCCAAAATGTTTTTGTTTTTTTTTTGTCCGCAAAAATGTTAGGATAGTCACATCCTACTAGGCCCCCTTGACTATATTACGTGTATGTAGAGGAATTTACCTTTGTGCAGCCAGCTAATTGCTTACATGATATATGTCATTGCAGTGGATGATGTTATGAGAAGATGGAGAAGCATAAGCGACCAATACAGGCGGGAACGCCAGCAAAGGACCAAGATCTCAGACCGTAAGTACATACATCACACCACATAACACATATGCAGTTTAGGCTCACCCTTCCTACATGTTCTAATCCCCTTTCATTTCCCAACAGATCTGAGGATCCTGCACGGGCGCCTACACCTCAACCCATTCCCCCACCGAAACAACCTTGCCAACAACAGGGTCAAATGGCTGCCTATAATCACACTTACCAATATGGCCACTTGTGCAGATCCAGTGTTGGAGGCTAGTCCCAACCTGGATGTGCTCAACATGGTCATATTGTGGAGTATGATTCTCGTGGGTATCATCTTCCACAGGAATATAATCTCCCTTATCTGTATGGCAATGTGCCCACACACCAACCTGACCATGGCCAGATGTTTGTTATTTTTTCCCCATCCATTTTCAAAATTGTTGGCTAATGCATCATTGCATTAGTCTAGTCTTAGAATGGGGTAGATATGGTGTTCACTAGTGAGATAGTGAAAGTTTTGTTTTTTCCTTATTTATTATTATTTATGGCAAAGTTCTTTATTTCTTTAAATTTTTGTGGACTCCATGTCTATTGCATATTGGCAATAGTCTAATCTTGTGAAACAAACATATGGGTAACATATGATCAGCACTACACATATAGACTATTGTTTTTTGTCTTTACATACTATTATGTATAGAAACATTTGTAATTTTGTCATGCCTTATTTTGGTACTTGTGTAAGAATGCCCACTTACACTATTGTGCTGTAAATACAGATACCATATGAAGCAAATATGGTAGTCACTACCTCAAGTGGCAGTTTGCACAGATAAATATCTCTTTTTATAAAAAGTTTGAACTGTTTTTTCATAAGTTGTTTGTACTCAACCACCAACACATCTGTTATGACCATTAACACCAGAGACTATGTAGACAAACAATAATTTTATAAGATACACACACAAAAACATTACAGCATAGACAATGCATCATCTTGCCATGTTGTACTACCTTCAGGTGAAACAAAATATTGGGTAAAGATATCACGGGTTATCAGTCTTGACAGTGGGCGACGTAAAGGGATGACATGGGGCCTAGGAATATCACCATTGGTCACTACACTTTCACCAACATCAGATGGGCCACAATCATGCATTCTGGTGAAATTATGTAGAACAACACATGCTTCTATGACCTCATTGACGTTGGCTTCACTCAGCTGAATAGCAGACTGGAGAACCCGCCATTCTGCACACAGAATTCCAAAGGCACACTCCACCAGGCACCTGGCCCGTGATAGGCGCAAGTTGAAGATCCGACGATGGTGGTCAAGGTTTCGTCGTGGATATGGCCTCATCACATTCCTTGATAGCTGGAAGGCCTCATCCCCAACTACAACATATAGGACAGGTTCTAGATAGGAGCCAGGAAGTTGGCGTGTTGGTGGTAGGTGCAACTCGTTATTGCGAAGCTGGCGACCCATAATGGAAGAATTGAAGACTCTAGAATCTCCAGTTCTTCCATAGGCCCCAATGTCTACAATTATAAACCTGTAGTTACTGTCAACCAGAGCCAACAGTACCACAGAAAAATATTGTTTATAATTATAGAATTGGGAGCCTGAGTTCAGCGGCTTACGCACACGGATGTGCTTCCCATTAAGGGCTCCTATACAATTTGGGAAATGCCATTGCTCCTCAAATCCCCTGGCAATCCTCTTCCAGTCTCCCATCTTTGGCTCAGGCATCACCAGTTGATGAAGTCTGTCCCAGAGTTGAGAGCAGGTATCACGCACAATGCCAGAAATGGTGGACCTCCCAATCAAGAACTCCAGATGGAGTGCGGCATAGAATATGCCAGTTTTTAGGAACCTACAAGTAACCAAATGTAGTGAGAGCAATCATTACACATGCATAAAGGTAGAACAAACGCACTATCCATAAGCGTTAAATCATGTCATTTACAAACAATCCTAACTTACATTTACCACAAGTCAAAGGTTTATGTCATTTTTACATAGACAGTTGTGGTAGTTCTAGGTGATATATGGGATAGATTCTGAGGATATTTCAACTACAGACATAAGGGTAAAGGGACACTTGTGGGAAAACACATCATCAACAGACAGTATGTAGGTGAGGAATACATACCGTAGCGTAAGGAGAAGTCGCTCCTCTTCAAAGATAGCTTTGCGCATCCTGGTATCCTGATAGGTGATCCCAGGGCGCACAATCTCCAACTAAACATCAAACGTTGGAATGCTCATCCGACAAAACAAAAAACTTGTCTGGATGAGTCCGCAGAGATGCATACAGGCGGTGAAAATG
This sequence comes from Oophaga sylvatica, assembly GCA_033576555.1. NCBI lineage: Eukaryota > Metazoa > Chordata > Amphibia > Anura > Dendrobatidae > Oophaga > Oophaga sylvatica. The sequence continues at coordinate 110,724 of JARQOD010000017.1, forward strand.
GCCTTTAGTGAGGCGTTGGCTCAAATGCGGATGCACCCACATTCGCCTCCTCCTCCGCGGATCAACGATCACTGGGTAAGGCTGGCCAAAGCGGCGGAACAAAACCCAGTTGTACAACACAATCAGGTGGGGTGAACTGAAGAGTGTCAGACATGTTGGCAAGCAAGCAGCAGCCCTCCAACCAAGCAGACCCCAAAAATTCCAAGATTGGGGGTTGAAACCGGATGCAGAGCCAATAAATAGCCTTGCTGATGATGATTTGAATGAGTTTCCGGCCTAAAAAACGATAAATGTCCATTTTGCAAGGCGGCGAGAAAAATACGCTATATGGATGCCATGCGGATTGCATACAGATGCTTAAATGCGCAAAATACACAGCCGCACCCTGAAAACGGATGAAATACGGATTGTTGTGCCAGCAACATTTTGGCGTAATACGGCCGTACAATATGCTCCGTATTTTTGTACGGTGAGTCTGAAGCCGGCCTATATATTTAGAATATTTATCATTGAGTCCCAAAATTTCCATTCTTTCATTGGATTCCGAAGTCTCCATTCCTTGGCAAAAGGTATTTATTATAGCAGAGTCAATCAGAGATATCAACACGGAAGTGAATAATCCGGACCATTTCCAAAACCATCCTTCAGTCCAAGAAGTAAATATGTCGTCATATCCAGAGTTTCCAGCTAATTCATTAGACAGGGCAGTCAGTCCATCAAGAGCTTTGGAGATACTTCCTTCAGGAGCTGTATTAGGGATAAAGGTGCAGCAAAATCCTCCAAACATTTTATATACACCTCCTTTTTCTGCTAAGAGCTTGTCTAATGCCATCCTATTCTGCCAAGCCATGAGAGAAGTTGGTCCTAATTGCTCAGCTATCCCCTTAACTGCATATCGGGTATAATTAACAAATCTCTACTCGTTGTCGTATATGTAGTTTATCCAATCTACATTCTTATTTATAGTCACCCACCAGATTATGGATTCCCACCATGCTGCCACCTGGTTCCTAGCCTGGTACTCGTTGGGCACTCCCCTGGGAACTCCAATGTCATCTACTGTATGTATATACTAGAATCAAAGGATCCTTGCAGGGTTTCACGCTTCTGTCTCTTCCCACTATGTACCTTTTGCCATATGCAAAAGGAGAAAATCCAGCTCAACGATGAAGTGAAGATAAAAAAAATCTTTATTCACTTGTCATTCCAAATACAGAGAAGTATCAGCATAGATGGCAGCAGATGAATGCGTTATCAATGCGTTTCAGGTGACGCAGCACCCTTAGTCATGATAACAAACACAGTGCAATACAATGCTTATATAGTGAAAAAAAGGAGTGAACACACCATTAAAATAATTAACATAATTAATAAAGGGTATGCCACACTTAGCGATCGCACCAGTGATCACGACAACGACTTAACCTGGCGAGATCGCTAGTGCGATCGCTAAGTGATCGCTAGTTAGATTCCAAACACAACTCATCAGCGATCTGTGATTCCAAACACATCATCAGCGATCTGTATAACGACCTCTGCGGTCATTAGGAAAACCTAGTCCCACCTGCGATGCTGGTGAAGTCGTTCATAAAGGGTGTCACACTCAGCGATTCAGGCTCACCAGCGGGACACCAACGACCAAAAAATGGCTCAGAACGTTCATAAGCGATCAGCGACATCTCAGCAGGGGCCACATCGCTGCTACATGCCACACACAGCTAAGTCGCTAACGAGATCGCTACTGCGTCATAAATGGTAACGCAGTAGTGATCTCGTTAGCGATCTCGCTTAGTGTGGCATACCCTTTACAGCAACAAGTGGCAGGTGAAAATAAGCAAAGTTAAAACAAAAAACATGACAAAAAAGCAGGAATAAAAGGAATGTGGCACTGTGGGCCATTATTAAGAATATATAAGAACACAAAAGTGCTTCCATATAGTCTCATTTTACATATGTTGCAACCTTTATGGACGGTGTAATCAACTTTATTTTTATCCATAAATATAGCCCAGAGAACACTCAAACATGCAAAGCAAAGTATATTTTCCAGGACGTCCCCCTGACAGCACTATGGAGGACGTCCCTCCTCCTCCTTACAGGGACAGGAAGCACACGAGAGGTTAAAAGGTCCCACTCCTCCCCCTATACCTCAGTGTTTTTCCTGTCCCTGCATGGAGGGACACACGAGAGATAGCTGCGCAGCTTACCGGGCCCAGGGGGATCGTGCGGTTCGTCCAATCCTTCCCCTGTCAAGAGGTCCAGGGCCGAAACTCCCTCCTTGGGAGTCCCTCTGCTCCAAAGACCGGGGGTGGACGAGCTCCCGGGTAAGAGCCGCTCCTCCCGGTGGGAGGCTTTCGGCTCAGGCGTCTTCCTCCTGGTCCAGGGAGGAACGCCGTACAGGCCTCGTCTGAGACTGCAACGTCACTTCCGGTGACGCAGGCGCAAAGAATCAGCGTGCGTTCTGGAACGGATCGCAGAAAGGCCGAAGAGCGTCGCATTTGGAATCGCAGGTGCACCGCTAAGATTCATGCGTTCTGGAACGGAACGCAAAAGGTAAAAGTGTCGTGTTCGGGGTCACAATCGTTGTGCGTTCCAGGATGGAACGCAGGAAAGGCGGCGCTAATGACGTCACTAAAAAGAGCGCTATATTAAGAGCGCATGTGTGGTGGTGTTTGAACTGCTGAGCGCCATTCTGTGATTTAATCACAGGGAACGCGTTGTAGCCACCATAGCAGTCCTAAGGCAGCAAGGTGAATCTTTCTGCACAGGATATGGAGTCTGAGAAATCCAGAGAGGAGGATGCGGGCGTGAGTGTGCATAGCGCAAAAAAACTGCATCTTCACTACGTAAGATTCATTTTCCAGACTCAGTCCTTAGTATACATTTTGTTGTATTACTTAGGACAAGGAAACTTCATCAGTGTCTCTGCAGGCAGCGAAAAAATCAGGCAAAACCTTGGTGAAATCTAATCGCTGTTCCACATGTCACAAGAAGCTTCCTGACGCGTATAAGAAGCCGGTCTGTTGTTCTTGTACAGCTGCGGTTTTGGAGCAAGAAAGATCTTCGTTATTATCTGACCTGAAGCTCCTGATTAGGGAAGAAGTGCAAGCATCCTTATCTGCTAGTTCACAACAGCAGCCCACTAGTCAGGGTCCATGTCGCAAGAGACCTAGGTGGGAGTTGGAAGAGGACCCGGAACCGGAATCAGAAGAAAATTCACAGTGTTTGGAGCAGGAAGAAGGCGAAGTACAGGCAGAAAACCAGGAAAAGGCCAGGAGGTACCTATTCCCGGTGGAAGATACGGAAGATCTTGTCCAGGCTGTAAGAAGTACTATGCATATGGAAGACGCTCCACGGCCTCAGTCCAGACAGGATTTGATGTTTGGAGGTCTCACAGCTCAGATACAGAAAGTCTTTCCTATAAGTGATCATATTAAAACCATGATTCTGAGTGAGTGGAAGGATGCAGAGCGGAGGCTGGTAATGTCACGTGACTTTAAGAGTCGTCTTCCATTTGATCCTGAGGACTCAAAATTTTGGGAGGAGATTCCAAAAGTGGATATGCCAATTGCAAAAGTGGCGAAAAAGACTTTGATTCCTTTTGAGGACTCTTCAAGTCTTAAAGATCCCATGGACCGAAAGGCGGACATCCTTCATAAACGGGCTTGGGATTCTTCGGCGGCTTTAACAAGGACCAATATTGCAGCTACTTCGGTAGCAAGGTCTATGTTTTTTTGGATGGGTCAGTTGGAGGAGCAATTAACCAACAGGACCCCTAGAGCTGAAATATTAGAGTCCCTTCCTCTTATCAAATCAGCGACGGCTTTTTTGGCAGATACCTCAGCTGAATCGGTCAGGTTTTCTGCCAGAAATAGCTCATTGTCTAATGCAGTCCTAGAGCTATCTGGTTAAAATCCTGGTCAGGGGATAATGCCTCTAAAAATAAATTATGTTCCTTACCCTTTGAAGGTTCAAAGGTTTTCGGCCAGGCGCTAGATGATATCCTAGAGGCGTCAGATAGCAAAAAAGGGTTTCCAGAGGAAAAACCCCAAAAGTTTCAGTCCTTTCGGAAGAAACCAGCTTTCCGTAGACAACCTTTTTACAAAGACACAGGAAGTGCTAGTAGCATTGTTTGGATCTTCATCAAGATCTAGAAAACAATGACGCCAGGTACATAGGGGGCAGACTCCTATTCTCTGCAGAGAACTGGAAGCAGGTTACCAGGAACGAGTGGATATCTCCCACTGTGGTCCAGGCAAATTCAGGGATGTTTCAAGATCTTCAAAATCTAATCTCTTCCCAGGTTATAGTGCCAGTTCCCGGATCAGAGGAAAAGATGGGACATTATTCCTCTCTCTTTCCAATAATGAAACCATCAGGCGAGTCGAGGACAATTCTGAATCTCAAACCATTGAACAAGTTTGTTCGGTACAAAAGATTCAGAATGGAGTCTATAAGGTCGGCAATTCCGCTAATAGACAAAAACTCGGTAATGTGTACCCTAGACTTAAAAAGTGCGTTCTATCAGGTCCTGATTCATCCAGCCTCGCAGGAACTTCTGAGATTTGCCGTAAGCCTACCGGACTGTACCTGCCACTTCCAGTTCCAAGGCCTTCCGTTCGGGCTGGCTTCTGCTCCCAGAGTTTTTACGAAGCTAATATCAGAAGTCGTAGCCTATCTGAGAAACCAAGGAATTATTGTAATACCGTACTTGGACGACTTTTTGTTAGTGGCTCGAACAGCAGAAGTCCTAAATCATCACACAGAACGAACTGTGTCGGTGCTGGAATGTCTCGGTTGGGTGGTGAATCGAGGAAAATCTCATTTAACACCCAGTACAAGAAAAGTATTTCTAGGGGTATTACTGGACTCCAGATCCAGGACAGCCTTCTTACCAGAAGTCAAGCAACAATCGCTAAAAAACGGTTGCAGAAATGGTGAAGAGCAGAGTTACCATAAGAAGAGCTATGCAGGTTCTGGGAGTGATGACATCATGCATTCCATGTGTCAGATGGGCACAGGCTCATTCAAGGCCCCTACAAAAAGAAGTTCTATCTTTGTGGGATCGTCATCAGGCATCCTTAGACAAGAAGATCCATCTTTCTGCAAAAGTGAAGAGATCTTTAATTTGGTGGATGCAAAGCAGAAATCTCAGAAGAGGAGTTCTTTGGATTCCATCTCCAGTCATAGTAATAACTACAGACGCAAGCGCTTGGGGATGGGGAGCCCATTTAGAAGGGAAGATTCTTCAGGGAAAATGGCCAGAAAAAATCAGACGAATGTCGTCAAACTATCGAGAGCTGTATGCGATTTGGGAGTCTTTAAGAAGAAACCAGAACCGTTTAAAAGACCAACATGTCAAAATCCTGTCAGACAATATGACAGCAGTAGCCTTCATAAAACATCAGGGAGGCTCTCGATACAGAACTCTGCAGGATCTAGCAGAAAAGATATTCATATGGGCAGAACAGACGGTCCTATCCATAACTGCAGTACACCTGGAAGGTTCGCAGAACTTAGTAGCAGACTATCTAAGCAGACAGAAGATCTACCCGACCGAGTGACTGAGCCAGGAGGTCTTCCACTTACTATGCCAACGATGGGGAATGCCTCAGATAGATCTTTTTGCTACAAGGAAAAATTCGAAGCTACCAAGGTTTTATTCACTGAGCCCAGTGGACAATCCAGAAGGTGTAGACGCCTTGAGTCAGAGGTGGAACGAACCTCTAAGTTATGCATTCCCACCAATAGCACTGATAACAGCGGTTCTGAGGAAGATAAGAAAGGACGGAGCGAGAGTCGTACTAATAGTTCCATTCTGGCCAAGGAGGAGCTGGTTTTCACTTCTAGGTGCCATGACCACAGAAAAACCAATCGAGCTTTCCCGGTGGAAGAACATAATTCACCAGGGACCAGTTCTACACCAGGACCCAGAAAGGTTGCACCTGTCAGCCTGGATCCTGAATGGGACATTTTAAAAGCTCGTGGTCTATCAGATCAAGTCATAACAACGATTCAGGCCAGCAGAAAACCGGTAACTTCGGCAATATATTATAAAATCTGGAAGAAGTTCTGTCTGGAAGGTGGAAGGTCTGATGCTGTAGCCGGGGTCCCGGATGTTCCTCGAGTTCTGGATTTCCTCCAGGCAGGATTTAATATGGGTCTTAGACCTAGTACACTTAAAGTTCAAATCTCGGCATTAAGTACTTACATGGACTATCCATTGGCCTCTCATCCTTGGGTAGCTAGATTCGTCAAAGCAATCCAGAGATTGAGGCCCACTATAAGACAGTTGTCTCCCCCCTGGGACTTAAATCTAGTTTTGGCGGCTCTTTGTAAAAATCCTTTCACACCAAACAGGGAGTTGCCTATTTCACTCTTATCGATGAAAACAGCGTTTTTGGTAGCAATCACCACAGCCAAAAGAGTAGGGGAAATTCAAGCACTTTCCATTAAAGACCCATATCTGCAGATCAGAGAGGATCACATAATATTAAAACTTGATCCTGCTTTCTTGCCCAAGGTAGCTTCCTGGCAAAATCGCAATCACGAAATCATACTCCGTCTTTTTGTGAAAAACCATTAAATATCAAAGAACAAGCTTTACACTCCCTTGACGTTAGACAGGCAGTGATTGATTACTTGGAGGCCACTAAACTCTGGAGGAAAGACCCTAACTTGTTTATTTTGTTTGGAGGTAAAAATAGGGGTAAAAAAGCTTCCAAAGCATCCATTGCAAGATGGATTACCACTATAATCTCAAAAACTTACACATCTGAGGGTGTAGTTTGTCCTATAAAAATAAGAGCCCATTCTACCAGAGCATTGTCAGCCTCATGGGCTGAGAGAGCAGGAGCATCATTAGAACAAATTTGTAAGGCAGCCTCTTGGGCTCGGGTAAATACCTTTTGCAAGCACTACAAGCTAGATGTGCTAGCAGGACAACATACGGCATATGGTAGAAAAGTATTACAGGCCGTAGTCCCACCCTAGGAGGGTTTCTTTGGTACTCTCCATAGTGCTGTCAGGGGGACGTCCTGGAAAATGGGTATTATACCTACCGATAATTCGGTTTCCAGGAGTCCATCCTGACAGCACGGTTAGTTCCCTCCCTTGTCTATCTTGTTATATATGCTAATTCATATGATGTAATATGTTTAAGTAAATTAAAGTGTTATCACTGGCATTTTATCCATGGTATGGTACTTGTCAAATCACTGAGGTATAGGGGGAGGAGTGGGACCTTTTAACCTCTCGTGTGCTTCCTGTCCCTGTAAGGAGGAGGAGGGACGTCCTCCATAGTGCTGTCAGGATGGACTCCTGGAAACCGAATTATCGGTAGGTATAATACCCATTATTTATATTAGTAATTAATTTGTTCAGAATATAGAGAATTATGTGGGGCACAGCTTAGATGTAAAAGACATGTAATGGACACATAACAATTATGAAGAATATTTTCAAAGGAACTAAACCTAATGATATTCATAAATTTACATATATATACACAGAAGAATTATCGGTAAACAAGAAAAGATGACAGTGTTTGGATGGTGTCCTGATAAAACAACATTAACAAATAGTTAATGAAACATGCTGAAATTTCATGAAATACAACTGCATCATTACGAGTTAGGAGAAGAAAATAAAATAAACTATGTGAAAAAACAGTTAAAGATAAACTTTGCTGATTTATTAGTAAGCGTAGCTGAGCGGCTTGAGATCGCAAAACAAGAAAGGGAGTAATTGATGAATTGTGTAGGGGGGGTGAGGGATGGTTTCTGAGCAGAGGCTCCCTCTGGGGGTTACAAACAGTACTGAACCTTTCAGCGAGGAGTGGCAATCTGGAATCACGGACTGGTCTGATATAAGGGAGGTTCCCTCCCATGATGGTTGCCGGTGATCAATTGTTCTTGTCTCAATTGTGGTTCCTGGTTCATTTGGAAGTTTGCTGGAGTCCTGTGTTATGAATGTTTTAGAAATGAATTCTGAGCAGAAGTTCCCTCTTGTGGTTACAAACGGTACTGAACCATTCAATGAGGATTGGCAATCAGGAATCACGGACTGGCTGGATATAAGGGAGGTTTCCCCCCATCAGGGTTGCCGGTGATCAATTGTTCCTGTCTTAATGTTGTTTCCTGGTTCACTTGGAAGCTTGCTGAGTCTTGCCTCTTCTCCTGCTCTCAGATAAGATATTTTCTGTTTTTTGTTTTTGTGCTTGCCATTTGCAATTTTCTCTGCATTTCTGTGAGGTTGGCCAGGTTCCCCTCCTCGGGGGGCTTGGGCGCCTCTCGGTTCCTCTGGAGCCACTGTTGTTTGTTCATTTGCCTTTTCTAGTTTTTTCTGTGGCTGCGGCTTAGTTTTGTTACACCAGAGAACTAATTTAGGTGGTAGAGGTCATGTGATCTCAGGTGTTTTTGCAATTAGTAGCGTTGGCTTTTTTTAGGGTTTTTTTTGGATTGCAGTGAGTGTCCTTCCTATCCTTTTCTGTCCAGGCAGATTGGGCCCCAGCGTTTGCTCATACTATTTTCTGTCTGTGTCTGTATTTCCTCTTGTCTAACCGCCATTACATGTTTGGGGGCTTCCTATGTTCTTTGGGGATCTGCTCCGGGGCAGATAGCTTTCCTCTTTCTATCTTTAGGTGTAGTTAGCCTCTTAGGCTGTGACGAGGCATCTAGGACCAACGTAGGAACGCTCCACGGCTGCCTTTAGTTGTGGTGGTTAGTCAGGGTACTGCAATCCAGTAGATCCCAACCTCTCTGCTGTATTGCCTTTTTTGCCTGCTCTCCTCAGCTACCAAAACATAACAGTCCTGCCTGCATCTCCTGCTTTCAGATAAGATATTTTTTGCTTTTCTTTTTGTGCTTGCTTTTTGCATTGTTTTCTGCACTTTTTTGGAGGTCAGCCAGGTCCCCTCCTGGGGCCTGAGCTCCTCACAGTTTTTTCTGCAGCCGCTGTTATTTGCTCATTTGATTTTTCCTGTTTTTTCAGCGGCTGTGGCTTGGTTTTTGTTCACACTGAGATCTGATTTAGTGGGTGGCGAGATCTTGTGATCTCAGTATTTTTGTAATCAGAATTGTTGGATTTTTGTAGGGTTTTCTGGGTTGCAGAAAGTAATCTCTCCTGTCCTATCCTAGTTAGTCAGCTTGTGGCCCCAGCATTTGCTCAGTCTATTTTCTGCCTATGTTTGTATTTTCATCTTGTCTAACCGCCATTATATGTTTGGGGGCTTCCTATTTTCTTTGGGGATCTGCTACGAGGCAGATAGCTTTCATCTTTCTGCCTTTAGGTGTAGTTATCTCTCAGGCTGTGACGAGGCGTCTAGGATCAATGTAGGAACGCTCCACGGCTATCTCTAGTTGTGTCGTTAGTTTAGGAATCTGCAACCCATCAGTTACCAACATCTCAGGTGTTCAGCTGCCCTGCTGTTGTTCCTGTCCTCCTCAGCTACCGAAACATAACATTGATATTAAGAATTTCATTATTGTACGCTTCGTCTGTGCTACAATTTCGCCTGGCCCGTGTCATTTCTCCAATAGGCACACTTTTTATTGTATGTTTGGGATGATGACTATTTGCATGTAAGATAGTATTTCCTGCTGTGTTCTTTCTAAATGTTTGCGTTAGTACTGGTGTACCCGCAATACCCTGCAAACTTAGATCCAAAAAATCAATACATGAAATTTTATGTAAGGTTACAAATTTCAAGTTCAAAGGGTTACAATTCAGATAAAAATTAAAATTCTTCTCTCTTCACACAGGTAACCAAATCATTCAACCTCTGAATTGATCCTCTCTGCATGTATGCACTCCATTCATTGTTAGCAAGCAGCCTGAATTCTCCAATCCCTTCATTGGAATCAAACAGCTGAATGACACAAGCCCTTTCTGTCTTGCATGTGGAAATATATAGCAATGGTATGCACTCCATACTTCTGATTGCTGCCAACCACTGCTGTACCATCTTGCAACATAGTTTAATGTGCCTGGTAAAGCTTTTGTATAATTCATTTTTTGCACTGTGCTTAATACTTACTGCTGTGTATTCCTGTGACTGGGGCCTCTGTAGATGTTATCAGGTGCAAGGTGCTATAACATATAGATGTAGCCATCTCTAGTGCCTTTGATGATCTAACCACCCCCTGGTGTGCTGGCCCCAGCTGCCAAATTATCCCAAAGCAGCTCCCACAATCCCACTTTCCTGACTGGCTATATATTTAGGAGTAGTCTAAGGGGCGCATGCATTGTGGGAGCGCATGCATCCCAGAAGCAAAGCATCACAGAAGACAAGCATCTTGAAAACGGCAGTTATTCATGGCAGTTAATCAGGGCTGGAATCAGGTACCCCACACTTTGCCTTCTTTTTCATTATGTACTTTATCTATTTCCTCCTGTGTTCCCTTGCCATCCACATTCACCGCCCCATCCCCCCTCCATCACGACTCATACACATCAGCCCCTCTATCCTTCCCTCTCCCATGTACAGCTCCCATGCACTCCTCACCTTCCTGAAAAACCTCAGCCATCTTGCCCAAACACATCACAGAAAAAACCTACTTACAATTCCAATAACTACTTGATCTTTATCTTCCTACTCCTACTGATTTCAGGGGACATCTCCCCCAACCCTGGTCCACCATCCCCCAACCTCAATCCCTACCCTACCTCATACCGAAACCATAATAATCTTATTAATATTACTTGCACTCCCTCATCTCCTTCTTTCAATTGTGCCCTCGGTCTGCATGCAACAAGCTATCCTTCCTGCACAACTACTTTCTGAACCACTCTCTTAATCTGTTGGCCCTCACTGAAACCTGGATTCAGGATTCTGACACTGTCTCCCCTGCTGCCATTTCCTATGGTGGTTTACAGTTCTCCCATGCGAGACACGCATACAGACATGGTGGTGGAGTTGGCATACTCCTGTCCCCACAATGCACTTTCCAGGTCATCCCCCCAATTCCGTCACTCTCATTCCCTTCTTTTGAGGTCCACACCATCAGGCTCTTCCATCCCCTCTCCCTCAGAGTAGCGGTCATATATCGGCCCCCAGGCTCGCCCACCAAGTTCCTTGACCACTTCTCAGCCTGGCTGCCGCACTTCATGTCCTCAGAACTACCAACCCTTATCCTTGGAGACTTCAACATCCCCATTAACAGCCCTACTTCCACATCTGCATCTCAGCTTCTATCACTAACCACTTCTCTAGGCCTCTCACAGCTTTCAACCTCTGAGACACACAAGGATGGCAACACCCTTGACCTGGTCTTTGTCCGCCTCTGTTCAATCTCCCACCTAAATAACTCACCGCTTCCACTCTCTGACCACAACATTCTCTCCTTCACGCTCACAAATCCTCGACCACCCCAGCGCACTCCTACCTACCACACATTCAGAAATCTACAAGCCATTAACCCTCAGACACTTTCAGACTCCCTACACTCATCGCTGTCCCCAATCTCCTCTTTTTCCTGTCCTGATTTGACTGTTCATCACTACAATGACATTCTTAGAAGCACCCTTGACCAAGTAGCACCGCTCACCCTCAGAACCTCCAAACACACAGTAAAACAGCCCTGGCTCACATTGCAAACTCGACTTCTTCAGCGATGCTCTAGGAGTGCTGAACGCCTCTGGAGAAAAACCCGCACACCAGAAGACTTCATCCACTTTAAATTCATGTTAAGAACTTATAATGCTGCCCTTCACCTCGCCAAACAGACCTACTTCACCACCCTGATCTCCTCACTAGCCAACAACCCCAAGAAACTTTTTGACACTTTTCACTCCCTCCTCAGGCCAAAAGCACAAGCCCCTATCACAGACATTTGTGCTGACGACCTGGCCTCCCACTTTATAGAAAAAATAGATACTATCCATCAGGAAATCTGCTCTCAACCACCAAGTGCTGTGACTCCCATCCGACCCTACATTTCCCCTGGCTCACTTTCCACATTTGATCCCATCACAGAAGAAGAAGTCTCCAGACTCCTCTCTTCCTCTCGTCCGACTACATGCACTACCGACCCCATCCCCTCACATCTCCTCCAGTCTCTCTCTCCAGTTGTCACAACTCACCTAACTACAATCTTTAATCTCTCACTCTCCTCTGGCATTTTCCCATCCTCCTTCAAACACTCCATCATTACTCCGCTACTAAAGAAACCCACTCTCGACCCTTCCTGCACAAACAACTACAGACCGGTCTCCAATCTCCCCTTCATCTCTAAACTTTTGGAGCGCCTAGTCTACTCCCGCCTTACCCGTTACCTCTCCACTCCCTCCTAGACCCTTCACAGTCCGGCTTCCGCCCCCTACATTTGACTGAAACTGCACTCATCAAAGTGACCAATGACCTTCTGACAGCAAAACGTAATGGCGACCACTCTGCTCATTCTACTCGACCTTTCTGCAGCTTTCGACACTGTTGACCACTGTCTCCTACTGTCTAGGCTCCAGTCACTAGGTATTAAGGACACTGTTCTCTCCTGGTTCTCTTCCTATCTTTCTGACCGCTCCTTCAGTGTTTCGTTCTCTGGCTCCACATCATCTCCTCTTCCTCTCACTGTCGGTGTACCCCAGGGCTCTGTCCTTGGCCCCCTTCTCTTCTCTCTCTACATGGCCCCAATTGGACAGACCATCAGCAGATTTGGCTTTCAGTACCATCTTTATGCTGATGACACACAACTATAAACGTCATCCCCCGACCTTACCCCCGCTGTTCTACAGAACGCCACCGACTGTCTGTCGGTCTCCAACATCATGTCCGCTCTCTATCTGAAACTTAACCTCTCCAAGACTGAACTCCTTCTGCTCCCGCCGTCTACTAACCTCCCTAAATCTGACATTTCCCTCTCTGTGGGCAGCACCATAATAACACCCCGGCAGCAGGCTCGCTGTCTGGGTGTTATGTTTGACACCAATCTCTCCTTCACCTCCCATATACAATCTCTTGCCCGCTATTGCCGTCTACACCTAAAGAACATCTCTAGAATCCGCCCTTTTCTCACCATGGAAACAACAAAATCCCTCACTGTAGCATTGATCCACTCCCGCTTGGACTACTGCAACGCTCTATTACTTGGCCTCCCCATTACTCGACTATCCCCTCTCCAGTCCATCCTTAATGCAGCAGCCATGGTCATCCATCTGGCTAATCGGTACTCGGACGCGTCCGCTCTTCGCCAGTCCTTACACTGGCTGCCCATTCATTATAGGATCCAATTCAAAGTACTGGTTCTCACCCACAAAGCTCTCCACAGTGCAGCACCCCCCTACATCTCCTCCCTCATTTCTATCTATCGGCCTAACCGACTGCTGCGCTCTGCAAACGACTTTCGACTAACCTCTGCACTAATCCGTACCTTCCACTCCCGACTCCAAGACTTCTCCCGCGCTGCGCCAATCCTCTGGAATGCTCTACCCCAAGAAATTAGGACTATCCACAATTTGCATGGTTTTAGGCGCTCCCTCAAAACACATTTGTTCAGAGTGGCCTATCACATTCACTTATCAAAGTCGTTCTATGTTTAAGTGTGTATGTGTAGCCCATTCACTATCTCCATCCATCCCTCCCTCAAGATGGCTGGACCATCATTGTAAATGCACCATTGTATATACACACCTGTACTTTGTATCTCCCCCACCTCATTGTAGATTGTAAGCTCTCACGAGCAGGGTCGGCTTACTTTGCTTTAATTATTGTATTGTTAACGTTGTTACTTATGACTTATGTTTTGAAACTGTTAAACTGTAAAGCGCTGCGGAATATGTTGGCGCTATATAAATAAAGATTATTATTATTATTATTATTAAATTCTGTACGGCATATGCATCTGAATTCCAAATAATCATGATGTCATCTATATATCTGCCATACCAACTGATACAGTGTCTAAATGGATTGTCTACCGTGTAGATATATAGCTCCTCCCACCAACTCATAACTAAATTTGCAAGTGAGGGGGAATATTTAGCCCCCAAATATAGCTAAATATTCCCCCTCACTTGCAAATTTAGTTATGAGTTGGTGGGAGGAGCTATATATCTACACGGTAGACAATCCATTTAGACACTATCAGTTGGTACGGCAGATATATAGATGACATCATGATTACTTGGAATTCAGATGCATCTGCCGTACAGAATTTTAATTTTTATCTGAATTATAACCCTTTGAACTTGAAATTTGTAACCTTACACAAAATTTCATGCATTGATTTTTTGGATCTAAGTTTGCAGGGTGTTGCGGGTACACCAGTACTAACGCAAACATTTAGAAAGGACACAGCAGGAAATACTATCTTACATGCAAATAGTCATCATCCCAAACATACAATAAAAAATGTGCCTATTGGAGAAATGACACGGGCCAGGCGAAATTGTAGCACAGACGAAGCGTAAAAATAATTAAATTCTTAATATCAAATCTCGTTTGACATCAAGGGGTTATAGTCAGTGGAATCTGCATAGAGCAGAAAAAAATGTGGTACAAAAACCGCGTTTTAAATTTAGACAAGATTTGCAAAATAATGGCAAAAATCCTGTTACTCTAGTATTTAAATATAGTAAACAATTTGCAGCTATTAAAAGAATTATACAAAACAATTTATCCATACTAAAAGAAGACCCAGACATCAATAAAATTATAATGGAGGGCTTTAGGATAGTTTCTAGACGAGCACCATCTTTAGGACGGAGTCTTTCACCCAGCTTTTTGAATAAATGCGGTACTAAATTGTGCAAAATGTGCAAATATACTAAAAAAAGTCTCATTTTTAGTGATTCAAGTAACAATAGTCATTTTTCTATTAAAACTTTCATAAATTGTAACAGCAAAAATGCAGTTTACATGATGGAATGCACTGCTTGCCAATTAAAATATGTTGGAAGTACAAAACGTATGCTTAGAACAAGGATTAGGGAACATATATATGATACAGAAAGTGTCAATATCAATAGAAATTCATCGCAGGTTTCATAACACTTTATTGAATGTCGTGGTGGCAATTTAAATTCACTTCTTGTGTATGCAATTGAAAAAATACATACACCTATTAGAGGGGGGGATACAGAACTCACTTTGAGGAATAGAGAAGCTTGGTGGATTTTTAAGCTTAATACTAGAATGCCTTTTGGCTTAAATAAAAGGAAAGATATTATGTTATTTTATTAATTATTCCATCTTTCTTTCCCTTCTTGCGATCTCAAGCCCCAGGATACTCTTATCAGCAGCACAGATCAGTCAAATTTATTGCCAGCTGTGTGACTTGAAACACGCTTTCCCCGTACACAATCTGCTAATTATTTTTCTCTTTTTTGTCCTGAGATCTCAAGCCGTCTGGCTATGTTTACTAGTGATATAAATCAGTTCAGTTTATCTTCAGCTGTGTCCCTTGTAACATTTTTTCTACACAATTTATCAATTACTTCCTTTCCTGTTTTGCGATCTCAAGCTGCTCGGCTACGCTTACTAATAAATCAGCAAAGTTTATCTTTAGCTGTTTTTTCACATAGTCTAATTTTTATTTTTTTTTCCTTTTAACTTGTAATGATGCAGTTGTATTTCATGAAATTTCAGCATGTTTTATTAACTATTTGTTAATGTTGTTTTTTCAGGACACCATCCAAACACTCATCTTTTCTTGTTTACCGATAATTCTTCTGTGTATATATATATGTAAATTTATGAATATCATTAGGTTTAGTTCCTTGGAAAATATTCTTCATAATTGTTGTGTCCATTACATGTCTTTTACATCTAAGCTGTGCCCCACATAATTCTCTATATTCTGAACAAATTAATTACTAATATAAATTATATACTTTGCTTTGCATGTTTGAGTGTTCTCTGGGCTATATTTATGGATAAAAATAAAGTTGATTACACCGTCCATAAAGGTTGCAACATATGTATAATGAGACTATATGAAGCACTTTTGTGTTCTTATATATTCTTAATAATGCCCCACAGTGCCACATTCCTTCAATTCCTGCTTTTTTGTCATGTTTTTTGTTTTAACTTTGCTTATTTTCACCTGCCACTTGTTGCTCTAATTAATTATGTTAATTATTTTAATGGTGTGTTCACTCCTTTTTTTCACTATATAAGCATTGTATTGCATTGTGTTTGTTATCATGACTAAGGGTGCTGCGTCACCTGAAACGCATTGATAACGCATTCATCTGCTGCCATCTATGCTGATACTTCTCTGTATTTGGAATGACAAGTGAATAAAGATTTTTTTTATCTTCACTTCATCGTTGAGCTGGATTTTCTCCTTTTGTAAACTTCTTCTTGGGGCTTTAGCAGATCTGGACACAACTTCAGGTGGTCCCTAGATACCGTTGCAGTCGTTCTCCCTCCATCGTTGCTAATCAAACAAGTTTTCCTGTTATCAAACTTTGAATTCAACACAGTATAGGGCTCTCTCTCCCACTGGTCATCAAGTTTGAGAGTTTTCCTCTTTATTTTCAGCACGACTTAACCAGGTGTGAAGGGTTCTGCGGGCGCACGCTTGTTGTAGTGAGTCTCTTGCTTGTCTCTCACCCGAGTGAGGCTATCTTCGACGCAGGCCTGTACTTTTCTGTACTGTTCCTGCCTGTCATGTCCCAGTCCTCAGTGGTCGCATCTGCTTCTGGTTCTACAACACCAAGCTCCAGATCCATGGGCTGCTTTCCTGGTCTTGCCCACATGAGATAAGCTGGGGTGGAACTCACAGGTATGTGATTGTACAGATCTACCAGATCAGGTAGTCGGTCTGGCCACTGGTTCCTCTCCTCAAGTGGTAAGGTCTTCAGCAGGTCGATGACGATGTTGTTCAGCTTTTCACAGAGACCATTGGTTTATGGGTGGTGCGGTGTGTTTTTTATCTTTTTACATCCGTACAGATGGCAGAACTCTTTGAACATCTCGGCCTCAAAGGCTGGGGCTTGGTCAGTTAGCACCTGCTCAGGGTATACATGGGGTCTGCAGAAATATGCTTGGAACATCTTTGCTGATGTCTCTGCCATCAGATCTTTGACAGGGGCGACCACCAGGAACCTGGAGTAGTGATCCACCATGGTCAGGGCATTGGAGTATCCTGACCTGCTGGGTGACAACTTGACATGGTCCAGGGCCACGATCTCCAGGGGTCGAGTCGTCTTGATGCGTTGCAGGGGTGCCTTCTGGCTGCTGTAGTCTTCTCTTCTGAGGCTACAGGGTCCACAGTCTCTGCACCATCTCTCAATGGAGCTGCGCATTCCCACCCAGTAGAATCGACACTTAAAAAGGTTCTC
The DNA here is from genome assembly GCA_033576555.1 of Oophaga sylvatica. Classification (NCBI taxonomy): domain Eukaryota; kingdom Metazoa; phylum Chordata; class Amphibia; order Anura; family Dendrobatidae; genus Oophaga; species Oophaga sylvatica. The sequence goes on from JARQOD010000017.1 coordinate 128,007, forward strand.
TAGCTTTTTCCAGCCAAAGTGCCCCGTCTGATCAAGGTAGGCCTCCAACACCATCTGGATGTCCGTCTTGGGGACTACTATCTGCCATACCATATCATGGGTTTTTGGATTGATGTACCTCCGGCACAACTTCTCACGGAAGATAAACAGCCGGCTTCTCTCATTCCACAGCTGCTTTGCTTGTGGAGACGCATCCTTCTCCAGGGAGGAACCTTCTTGAGTTATCAACTCCTTGATACAGCTGACAACCAGGTCACTGTCCTGGGTCTCCTTCCAGCTGTGGTGAGGTAAAGGATTTAACGTCTTACCACGCTGCCTCCTGGAGGCTCGTTGCTCGTGGATCATCCCATTTCTGTGAAAGGCAGGTAGTTCAATCTCTTCCAGGTCATCCACTTCTTCTTCTGTGTCTGACTGGTGAGGCATCCTGGACAGGGCATCGGCGTTGGTGTTCTTGCGGCCCTCCCGGTACTTGATTGTGAATTGGTAATTCGACAGCCGAGCCATCCATCGTTGTTCCATGGCTCCCAGCTTGGCTGTTTCAAGATGCGTCAAGGGGTTATTGTCAGTGTAGGCAGTGAACTTGCTGGAGACTAGGTAGTGCTTAAACCTTTCAGTAATGGCCCAGACCAGCACCAGGAACTCCAACTTGAAGCTGCTATAGTTCTCTGGGTTCCTCTCGGTCGGGCGGAGCTTCCTGCTGGCATATGCGATGACTTTCTCCAGACCATTTTGCTTTTGACTTAAGACAGCTCCCAGTCCTTCATTGCTGGCATCCGTATACAGCAGGAATGGTTGGTTGTAGTCAGGGTAGGCTAGGATCTCGTCACCTGTCAGGATCTCCTTCATTTCTTGAAATGATTCAGCCTGTTCTTTACCCCAGTGGAACGGGGGATTTCTGCCTTTGGGGGACCGTCCCACCAGGAGGTCTTGCAGAGGCGCTGCTTTCTTAGTGTAGTCCTTTACAAACCTCCAGTAGTATCCTGTCAGTCCCAGGAACTGACGTACCTCTGATGTTCTTCGGCTCCGGCCATTTCTGGATGGCAGTGACTGTTATGTTCTGCTACAAACACTAAGGAAAGAAAGGGATATCTGTCCCTACAATAAAACTAAGCTCAAACCCTACAATGTAACAGGGAACCTGATCCTGTGATCAGACCCGCTAAAGTCCTCAGCTAGTCTGAACGAAGACCTATAGATGCGAGGAAGGGATCCCTACAAGCACTAGGGACTGGGAGAAAAGGTGGACACCTCCTAACAGAAGTTGTAGCAGTAAAAAGAAAAACAAAACAACATAGAACATAGAGGTCAGAAGACCAAGCAAAACTATTTGAGTAAGGTAACAAAGCACCCGGCTAGCTTAAGAGTAGAAGTTACAATGAAGTCCAGCAAAGCCAGAAGGGCGGAGCAGGATTAAGTAGGCTAAAAAGATCATGTGACCAGCAAGATAGAAAAAACCTAACAGGAGAGTTCTAACAGTACCCCCCCCTTCTAAGAGGATCCTCCGGATCCCCTAGTCCCAGGCTTACCTGGAAACCTCTTGTGAAACGCTCTGACAAGTCTGGACGCAGAAACATCATCCGCCCTCATCCATGAGTTATCCTCGGGTCCGAAACCCTTCCAAACAACGAGATACTGCAAACTCCCTCTATAAAGTCTAGAATTTAGGATGCGAGAAATTTCATATTCCCCGTCCTCCACCACCAGGGGAACAGAGGCAGAGACGTCTCCATCCGACACATCAGCTCTTTTCAACAGAGAAACATGAAACACCGGATTAATCTTCCAGGAGGTAGGAACCTCCAACCTAACAGCAGATTGGTTAACAACCTGAAGCACCTTGAAGGGCCCTACAAACTTGGGACTCAATTTTTTAGAAGGAATCCTCAACCGCAGATTCTTAGAGTACAACCAAACCATGTCACCAATAGCAAACAAAACCTCTTGCTATTACAATTACAGATAAAAATCCCCCAAATATAGCTAAATATTCCCCCTCACTTGCAAATTTAGTTATGAGTTGGTGGGAGGAGCTATATATCTACACGGTAGACAATCCATTTAGACACTATCAGTTGGTACGGCACATATATACAGGTCCTTCTCAAAAAATTAGCATATAGTGCTAAATTTCATTATTTTCCATAATGTAATGATTAAAATTAAACTTTCATATATTTTAGATTCATTACACACCAACTGAAATTTTCAGGTTTTTATTGTTTTAATACTGATGTTTTGATACAGCGCATGAAAACTCAAAATCCTGTTCAAAATTAGATATCAGAAAAGGTTCTCTAAGGTATGCCACACTAACAATATCGCAAACGGGATCGCTAAAACGTCACTATTTAGCGATCCGTTGCGATATGTTCAGTGCGGCAGCTTCAGAGACGAGCTTCGCTGTGATCTCGCTCGTCGCTGGAATCGTTCCGGACCTATTTCATCGCTGGCGCTCCGCTGGGTAGTACTTATCGCTGTGGCACCTTTTCTTAGCGATTTAGCGACTTTGTACCGCTAAAGTCGTTAAGAAGATCGCTAACGGCGATAGCGTCGTTAATATATCGCTAAATGTGCAGCATTTAGCGATATGAAACATCCTGCTAGCGATCGCATTAGTATGCGTCTTATCGTGATCGCTAGCGGATTGTTTAGTGGCAGTACCTTAAATGAGCTATTACCTATCTTCTGAATCAACTAATTAACTCTAAACACATGCAAAAGATTCCTGAGGCTTTTAAAAACTCCCTGCCTGGTTCATTACTCAAAACCCCCATCATGGGTAAAGGGTATGCCACACTGAACAATATCGCTAACGGGATCGCTAAAAAACGTCACTATTTAGCGATCCCGTTAGCGATGTTGTTCAGTGCGGCATCTGCCAGCGACGAGCTTCCTGCTGTGATCTCGCTCGTCGCTGGAATCGTTCCGGACCCTATTTTCTCGTCGGCGCTCCGCTGGGTAAGTATCTAATCGCTGTGTGGCACCTTTTCTTAGCGATTTAGCGGTACTTTTGTACCGCTAAAGTCGTTAAGAAGATCGCTAACGGCGATAGCGTCGTTAACTATATCGCTAAATGTGGCCGCACTTAGCGATATAGAAACAATCCCGCTAGCGATCGCATTAGTATGCGTCGTTATTGTGATCGCTAGCGGGATTGTTTAGTGTGGCAGTACCTTAAGACTAGCGACCTTACTGATGTCCAGAAGGCCATCATTGACACCCTCAAGCAAGAGGGTAAGACCCAGAAAGAAATTTCTGAACAATTAGGCTGTTCCCAGAGTGCTGTATCAAGGCACCTCAATGGAAAGTCTGTTGGAAGGAAACAATGTGGCAGAAAACGCTGTACAACGAGAAAAGGTGACCGGACCCTGAGGAAGATTGTGGAGAAGGACCGATTCCAGACCTTGGGGGACCTGCGGAAGCAGTGGACTGAGTCTGGAGTAGAAACATCCAGAGCCACCGTGCACAGGCGTGTGCAGGAAATGGGCTACAGGTGCCGCATTCCCCAGGTAAAGCCACTTTTGAACCAGAAACAGAGAAGCAGCACTGGGCTACAGAGAAGCAGCACTGGACTGTTGCTAAGTGGTCCCAAGTACTTTTTTCTGATGAAAGCAAATTTTGCATGTCATTCGGAAATCAAGGTGCCAGAGGCTGGAGGAAGACTGGGGAGAAGGAAATGCCAAAATGCCTGAAGTCCAGTGTCAAGTACCCACAGTCAGTGATGGTGTGGGGTGCCATGTCAGCTGCTGGTGTTGGTCCACTGTGTTTCATCAAGGGCAGGGTCAATGCAGCTAGCTATCAGGAGATTTTGGAGCACTTCATGCTTCCATCGGCTGAAATGCTTTATGGAGATGAAGATTTCATTTTTCAGCACGACCTGGCACCTGCTCACAGTGCCAAAACCACTGGTAAATGGTTTACAGACCATGGTATTACTGTGCTCAATTGGCCTGCCAACTCTCCTGACCTGAACCCCATAGAGAATCTGTGGGATATTGTGAAGAGAAAGTTGAGAGACGCAAGACCCAACACTCTGGATGAGCTTAAGGCCGCTATCGAAGCATCCTGGGCCTCCATAACACCTCAGCAGTGTCACAGGCTGATTGCCTCCATGCCACGCCGCATTGAAGCAGTCATTTGTGCAAAAGGATTCCCGACCAAGCATTGAGTGCATAACTGAACATTATTATTTGATGTTTTTTTTGTTTGTTTTGAAAAAACACTTATTTTATTGGACGGTTGAAATATGTTAATTTTTTGAGGCAGGTTTTTTGGGTTATCAGGAGTTGTATGCCAAAATCATCAGTATTAAAACAATAAAAGACCTGACAAATTTCAGTTGGTGTGTAATGAATCTAAAATATATGAAAGTTTAATTGTAATCATTACATTATGGAAAATAATGAAATTTAGCACTATATGCTAATTTTTTGAGAAGGACCTGTAGATGACATCATGATTACTTGGAATTCAGATGCATCTGCCGTACAGAATTTTAATTTTTATCAGAATTATAACCCTTTGAACTTGAAATTTGTAACCTTACACCAAATTTCATGTATTGATTTTTTGGATCTAAGTTTGCAGGGTATTGCGGGTACACCAGTACTAACGCAAACATTTAGAAAGGACACAGCAGGAAATACTATCTTACATGCAAATAGTTTAGAAGGAATCCTCAACCGCAGATTCTTAGAGGACAACCAAACCATGTCACCAATAGCAAACAAAACCTCTTGCCTTTTCCTATCAAAGTACCTTTTAGATTTTCTGTTAAGGCTGGGTCTCACATAGCGATACACCAGCGATCCCGACAATGATCAGGATCGCTGGTGTATCGCTACATTATCGCTGCTGAGCTGCCAAACAGGCAGCTCAGGCAGCGATCAGTACAAGCGACACTGCGGGTAACATCGCTTAGTTACCCGCAGTGTACCTTGGATACCAGCGCCCTGATGGAGGGAGCTGGTAACCAAGGTACACAGCGGGTTTCTAGGCACAGCCCCGCGCCTGGAAACCCGCTGTGTACCTTGGTTACCAGCGGATCGCTGGTCTCCCGCCTGTCACACGCAGCGATGCGTGCCTGTCAGCGGGAGACCAGCGATCAAAAAAATGTCCTGACATTTCAGCGACGATCAGCGATACCCATATCAAAAAACTGACCGGCACATCCAAACATAGATTCAGTGTGAACAGGTGCTAAACCTAGAGTCACCAACTCATATACATACAAGAAAAAAAGGTAGCACACTGTAGCGCTATAGCTTGCAAACACGAAATATGAAAAATGAATTGCATCATTACCTTAGAAATATGAAAAATTGAGAAGTCTTAGCGCATAAGATGGCCAAATTATGCGAGCCTGATAGCCACGTCAAGGCTCCTCTCGTATATCAGGTCCTAACTAATGCCTATCCTCGCTTTAGAAAAGTCTGTCTGCATGGGAACATATGAGTCCTCTCTTCAGACTAAAATCTACATCTCTGTGGAGGGGTGATGAACCTGTTGTAATTAAAAAGCCTGTGACCACCAGGTGGAGTGCTCAGGTAGAAGGTAAATGAATACATATCAAAAAACTGACCGGCACATCCAAACATAGATTCAGTGTGAACAGGTGCTAAACCTAGAGTCACCAACTCATATACATACAAGAAAAAAAGGTAGCACACTGTAGCGCTATAGCTTGCAAACACGAAATATGAAAAATATGAAAAATGAATTGCATCATTACCTTAGAAATATGAAAAATTGAGAAGTCCTAGCGCATAAGATGGCCAAATTATGCGAGCCTGATAGCCACGTCAAGGCTCCTCTCGTATATCAGGTCCTAACTAATGCCTATCCTCGCTTTAGAAAAGTCTGTCTGCATGGGAACATATGAGTCCTCTCTTCAGACTAAAATCTACATCTCTGTGGAGGGGTGATGAACCTGTTGTAATTAAAAAGCCTGTGACCACCAGGTGGAGTGCTCAGGTAGAAGGTAAATGAATACATATCAAAAAACTGACCGGCACATCCAAACATAGATTCAGTGTGAACAGGTGCTAAACCTAGAGTCACCAACTCATATACATACAAGAAAAAAAGGTAGCACACTGTAGCGCTATAGCTTGCAAACATGAAATATGAAGAATATGAAAAATGAATTGCATCATTACCTTAGAAATATGAAAAATTGAGAAGTCTTAGCGCATAAGATGGCCAAATTATGCGAGCCTGATAGCCACGTCAAGGCTCCTCTCGTATATCAGGTCCTAACTAATGCCTATCCTCGCTTTAGAAAAGTCTGTCTGCATGGGAACATATGAGTCCTCTCTTCAGACTAAAATCTACATCTCTGTGGAGGGGTGATGAACCTGTTGTAATTAAAAAGCCTGTGACCACCAGGTGGAGTGCTCAGGTAGAAGTAAATGAATACATATCAAAAAACTGACCGGCACATCCAAACATAGATTCAGTGTGAACAGGTGCTAAACCTAGAGTCACCAACTCATATACATACAAGAAAAAAAGGTAGCACACTGTAGCGCTATAGCTTGCAAACACGAAATATGAAAAATATGAAAAATGAATTGCATCATTACCTTAGAAATATGAAAAATTGAGAAGTCTTAGCGCATAAGATGGCCAAATTATGCGAGCCTGATAGCCACGTCAAGGCTCCTCTCGTATATCAGGTCCTAACTAATGCCTATCCTCGCTTTAGAAAAGTCTGTCTGCATGGGAACATATGAGTCCTCTCTTCAGACTAAAATCTACATCTCTGTGGAGGGGTGATGAACCTGTTGTAATTAAAAAGCCTGTGACCACCAGGTGGAGTGCTCAGGTAGAAGGTAAATGAATACATATCAAAAAACTGACCGGCACATCCAAACATAGATTCAGTGTGAACAGGTGCTAAACCTAGAGTCACCAACTCATATACATACAAGAAAAAAAGGTAGCACACTGTAGCGCTATAGCTTGCAAACACGAAATATGAAAAAATATGAAAAATGAATTGCATCATTACCTTAGAAATATGAAAAATTGAGAAGTCTTAGCGCATAAGATGGCCAAATTATGCGAGCCTGATAGCCACGTCAAGGCTCCTCTCGTATATCAGGTCCTAACTAATGCCTATCCTCACTTTAGAAAAGTCTGTCTGCATGGGAACATATGAGTCCTCTCTTCAGACTAAAATCTACATCTCTGTGGAGGGGTGATGAACCTGTTGTAATTAAAAAGCCTGTGACCACCAGGTGGAGTGCTCAGGTAGAAGGTAAATGAATTTCATATCAAAAAACTGACCTGTACATCCAAACATAGATCAGTGTGAACAGGTGCTAAACCCAGAGTCACCAACTATATACATACAAGAAAAAAAGGTAGCACACTGTAGCGCTATAGCTTGCACAACACGAAATATGAAAATATGAAAATGATTGCATCATTACCTAGAAATATGAAAAATTGTAGTCTTAGCGCATAAATGGCCAAATTATGCAGCCTGATAGCCACGTCAAGGCTCCTCTCGTATATCAGGTCCTAACTAATGCCTATCCTCGCTTAGAAAAGTCTGTCTGCATGGGAACATATGAGTCCTCTCTTCAGACTAAATCAATCTCTGTGGAGGGTGATGAACCTGTTGTAATTAAAAAGCCTGTGACCACCAGGTGGAGTGCTCAGGTAGAAGGTAAATGAATACATATCAAAAAACTGACCGGCACATCCAAACATAGATTCAGTGTGAACAGGTGCTAAACCTAGAGTCACCAACTCATATACATACAAGAAAAAAAGGTAGCACACTGTAGCGCTATAGCTTGCAAACACGAAATATGAAAAATATGAAAAATGAATTGCATCATTACCTTAGAAATATGAAAAATTGAGAAGTCTTAGCGCATAAGATGGCCAAATTATGCGAGCCTGATAGCCACGTCAAGGCTCCTCTCGTATATCAGGTCCTAACTAATGCCTATCCTCGCTTTAGAAAAGTCTGTCTGCATGGAACATATGAGTCCTCTCTTCAGACTAAAATCTACATCTCTGTGGAGGGTGATGAACCTTTTGTATTATACAAAGCTAGTGACCACCAGTGGAGTTTGTCTGTAGAAGAGTTAAATGAACAATCAAAAACTGTCCCACTCCAAACATAGATTCGATGTGCACAGTCTAAACTATAGTCACCAACTCATAACTTACAAGAAACAAGGTAGCCACACTGAGCGCTAAGCTCAAACACGATATGAATATATTAAAAGATTGCATCATTACACATGAGAAATTATGAAAAATTGAGGAAGTCTTAGCCGCATAAGAGCCAAATTTTAAAGCGAGCGATGGCCAAGTTTAAGGCACTCTCGTATATCAGGTCAACTAATGCCTATCGCGCTTTGAAAAGTCGGTCTCGCATGAACATATGAGTCCTCTCTTCAGCTAAAATCTAATTCTGTGAAGGATGATGAACTCATTTTCATATTTATATTCGTTTTGCAAGCTATAGCGCTACAGTGTGCTACCTTTTTCTGTATGTATAGAGTGTGACTCTAGGTTAGCACTGTTCACACTGAATCTATGTTTGATGTGCCGGTCAGTTTTTTGATAGTATTATTACTTCTACCTGAGCACTCCACTGGTGGTCAAGGCTTTTTAATTACAACAGGTCATCACCCTCCACAGAGATGTAGATTTTAGTCTGAAGAGAGACATAATGTCCATGCAGACAGACTTTCTAAACGAGGATAGCATTAGTTAGACCTGATATAGAGAGGAGCCTTGACGTGCTATCAGCTCGCATATTGGCAACTAATGCGCTAAGACTTTAATATTCTATTCTAAGTAATGATGCAATATTTTCATATTTCATATTTCAGTTGCAAGCTATAGCGCATACAGTGTGCTACACTTCTTTCTCTTGTATGTATATAGTGTTGGTGAACCTAGGTTTACACCTGTTCACACTGAATCTAATGTTTGGATGGCGGAGTTTTGTGATTGTATCATTTACTTCTCTGGCACCCACCTGGTGGTCACAGGCTTATTAATACAACAGTTCATCACCTCACAGAGATGTAATTTAGTCTAAGGAGGACTCATGTTCCCAGAGCAGACTTTTCTAAAGCGAGGATAGGCATTAGTTAGGACCTGATATACAGAGGAGCCTTGACGTGGCTATCAGGCTCGCATAACATGTGGCATCTTATGCGCTAGACTACTAATTATTTATATTTCTGAAGGTAATATGCAACTTCATTTTATAATTTTTTCATATTTCGTGTTTGCAAGCTATAGCGCTACAGTGTGCTAACCTTTTTTTCTTGTATGTATATGAGTTGGTGACTCTAGGTTTAGCACCTGTTCACACTGAATCTATGTTTGGATGTGCCGGTCAGTTTTTTGATATGTATTCATTTACCTTCTACCTGAGCACTCCACCTGTGGTCACAGGCTTTTTAATTACAACAGGTTCATCACCCCTCCACAGAGATGTAGATTTTAGTCTGAAGAGAGGACTCATATGTTCCCATGCAGACAGACTTTTCTAAAGCGAGGATAGGCATTAGTTAGGACCTGATATACGAGAGGAGCCTTGACGTGGCTATCAGGCTCGCATAATTTGGCCATCTTATGCGCTAAGACTTCTCAATTTTTCATATTTCTAAGGTAATGATGCAATTCATTTTTCATATTTTTCATATTTCGTGTTTGCAAGCTATAGCGCTACAGTGTGCTACCTTTTTTCTTGTATGTATATGAGTTGGTGACTCTAGTTTAGCACCTGTTCACACTGAATCTATGTTTGGATGTGCCGGTCAGTTTTTTGATATGTATTCATTTACCTTCTACCTGAGCACTCCACCTGGTGGTCACAGGCTTTTTAATTACAACAGGTTCATCACCCCTCCACAGAGATGTAGATTTTAGTCTGAAGAGAGGACTCATATGTTCCCATGCAGACAGACTTTTCTAAAGCGAGGATAGGCATTAGTTAGGACCTGATATACGAGAGGAGCCTTGACGTGGCTATCAGGCTCGCATAATTTGGCCATCTTATGCGCTAAGACTTCTCAATTTTTCATATTTCTAAGGTAATGATGCAATTCATTTTTCATATTTTCATATTTCGTGTTTGCAAGCTATAGCGCTACAGTGTGCTACCTTTTTTTCTTGTATGTATATGAGTTGGTGACTCTAGGTTTAGCACCTGTTCACACTGAATCTATGTTTGGATGTGCCGGTCAGTTTTTTGATATGTATTCATTTACCTTCTACCTGAGCACTCCACCTGGTGGTCACAGGCTTTTTAATTACAACAGGTTCATCACCCCTCCACAGAGATGTAGATTTTAGTCTGAAGAGAGGACTCATATGTTCCCATGCAGACAGACTTTTCTAAAGCGAGATAGGCATTAGTAGGACTGATATACGAGAGGAGCCTTGACGTGGCTATCAGGCTCGCATAATTGGCCATCTATGCGCTAAGACTTCTCAATTTTTCATATTTCTAAGGTAATGATGCAATTCATTTTTCATATTTTTCATATTTCGTGTTTGCAAGCTATAGCGCTACAGTGTCTACTTTTTTTCTTGTATGTATATGAGTTGGTGACTCTAGGTTTAGCACCTGTTCACACTGAATCTATGTTTGGATGTGCCGTCATTTTTTGATATGTATTCATTTACCTTCTACCTGAGCACTCCACCTGGTGGTCACAGGCTTTTAATTACAACAGTTCATCACCCCTCCACAGAGATGTAGATTTTAGTCTGAAGAGAGGACTCATATGTTCCCATGCAGACAGACTTTTCTAAAGCGAGGATAGCATTAGTTAGGACCTGATATACGAGAGGAGCCTTGACGTGGCTATCAGGCCGCATAATTTGGCCATCTTATGCGCTAAGACTTCTCAATTTTCATATTTCTAAGGTAATGATGCAATTCATTTTTCATATTTTTCATATTTCGTGTTTGCAAGCTATAGCGCTACAGTGTGCTACCTTTTTTTCTTGTATGTATATGAGTTGGTGACTCTAGGTTTAGCACCTGTTCACACTGAATCTATGTTTGGATGTGCCGGTCAGTTTTTTGATATGTATTCATTTACCTTCTACCTGAGCACTCCACCTGGTGGTCACAGGCTTTTTAATTACAACAGGTTCATCACCCCTCCACAGAGATGTAGATTTTAGTCTGAAGAGAGGACTCATATGTTCCCATGCAGACAGACTTTTCTAAAGCGAGGATAGGCATTAGTTAGGACCTGATATACGAGAGGAGCCTTGACGTGGCTATCAGGCTCGCATAATTTGGCCATCTTATGCGCTAAGACTTCTCAATTTTTCATATTTCTAAGGTAATGATGCAATTCATTTTTCATATTTTTCATATTTCGTGTTTGCAAGCTATAGCGCTACAGTGATCAGCGATACCCGGCAGGGGGCTGATCGTCGCTGAATGTCACACACAGCGATATCGCTGGTGAGCTCGCTGCTGCGTCACAAAACTAGTGACTCAGCAGTGATCTCGGTAGCGATATCGCTATGTGAGACGGGGGCTTTAGCCTCAGTCTGCTGATGTAGGCAGACAGGTAGGTACTACCCAATACAGAGGTAGTCCTACGCTAAATCAGCATAGCTGAGGGGTAGACAGCTGCTGGTTTTTGGCATTTTTCTTCCCCCTCCTTCCTTAACATCCTGAGGTGTTGGCACAACAGGATGAATGAGGAAGTGAGTATTTGTGTAAAAAATATCTGTTCTTATCAGTTTAATATCTGATACGTCCCCTATCTGGGGACCATATATTAAATGGATTTTTAGAACAGGGAGATGGAAAAAGAGCTTGCTCTGTCCACTCACGCATTGACCAGTATTGCAGTATTTCTGGGAACCGTGCACTCCTTCTTTGATCCGGTTTCCAAAAACAGATTGAATTGAAATCAATGCAGGTTATGTTGTTTTCCATGCATTATTTGAATGCTTTTTTCCTCTTTTTTGCTGTATATTGCTGTTTTCATGTTCAAAGATGCACATTTTAGATACATTTTTGCTTGCTTTAACTTCACCAACTCTGCTTCATCTTGTGTGTGCGCATTCTTTTCACCTATGAATGTAAAGCATTGCATTCAATATGTTGCGTTATCAATCTATCTAAGGTTTTGTTGCTTGGTTCAGGTGTGATAAGTTGCAAGAATGTACCTGGCTTTCCCTACGTTGCTGCACACACGCATTGAGGCCCCTTGCCATCAAGGGCTACTGTTTAAATTGAAGAATCCCATGTGTAGCTATTATTGCACACTGTTCACATTATTGATGCACAGATGTCTTTTGCAAAACATTGTCTCCTTCTTGTGGACGACCACCAACTTTTACATTTTGCACATTTGCATTAAATAAACACAACAAACTTGGTCTGGTGTGTTCTTTGAATGTGCTAACTACCTTCACCTGTCTGTGTATTCAACTGGTTGTTGGCGGCCATTTTTTTTGAGCGTCTAATGCTGCCTGCAGTAGACGGAATGTGTGCCATGGAACACTTGCGGTGTCACAATGGGCCACTCCCTTGCACATCTCACAATGGGCCACACCCTTGCACGTGTCACAATGGGCCACACCCTTGCACAATGGGCCCTTGGCCTATAAATAGCTGTGCAGAGGCAGACATGCTCAGTCTGCTGATGTAGGCAGACAGGTAGGTACTACCCAATACAGAGGTAGTCCTACGCTAAATCAGCATAGCTGAGGGGTAGACAGCTGCTGGTTTTTGGCATTTTTCTTCCCCCTCCTTCCTTAACATCCTGAGGTGTTGGCACAACAGGATGAATGAGGAAGTGAGTATTTGTGTAAAAAATATCTGTTCTTATCAGTTTAATATCTGATACGTCCCCTATCTGGGGACCATATATTAAATGGATTTTTAGAACAGGGAGATGGAAAAAGAGCTTGCTCTGTACACTCCACGCATTGGCCCAGTATTGCAGTATTTCTGGAAACAGTGCACTCCTTCTCTGATCCGGTTTCCAAAAAACAGATTGAATTGAAATCAATGCAGGTTATGTTGTTTTCCAAGCATATTTTTTGAATGCTTTTTTCCTCTTTTTTGCTGTATATTGCTGTTTTCATGTTCAAAGATGCACATTTTAGATACATTTTTGCTTGCTTTAACTTCACCAACTCTGCTTCATCTTGTGTGTGCGCATTCTTTTCACCTATGAATGTAAAGCATTGCATTCAATATGTTGCGTTTATCAATCTATCTAAGGTTTTGTTGCTTGGTTCAGGTGTGATAAGTTGCAAGAATGTACAGTTAGGTCCATAAATATTTGGACAGAGACAACATTTATCTAATTTTGGTTCTAGACATTACCACAATGAATTTGAAACAAAACAAATCAGATGCAGTTGAAGTTCAGACTTTCAGCTTTCATTTGAGGTATCCACATTAAATTGGATGAAGGGTTTAGGAGTTTCAGCTCCTTAACATGTGCCACCCTGTTTTTAAAGGGACCAAAAGTAATTGGACAATTGACTCCAAGGCTATTTCATGGACAGGTGTGGGCAATCCCTTCATTATATCATTCTCAATTAAGCAGATAAAAGGGCTGGTGTTGATTTGAGGTGTGGTGTTTGCATTTGGAAGGTTTAGCTGTGAAGGAAACATGCGGTCAAAGGAGCTCTCCATGCAGGTGAAACAAGCTATCCTTAAGCTGCAAAAAACAGAAAAAACCCATCCGAGAAATTGCTACAACTTTAGGAGTGGCAAAATCTACAGTTTGGTACATTCTGAGAAAGAAAGAAAGCACTGGTGAACTCATCAATGCAAAAAGACCTGGGCGCCCACGGAAGACAACAGTGGTGGATGATCGCAGAATACTCTCCATGGTGAAGAGAAACCCCTTCACAACAGCCAACCAAGTGAACAACACTCTCCAGGAGGTAGGCGTATCAATATCCAAATCTACCATAAAGAGAAGACTGCATGAAATTAAATACAGAGGGTTCACTGCACGGTGCAAGCCATTCATAAGCATCAAGAATAAAAAGGCTAGGCTGGACTTTGCTAAAAAACATCTAAAAAAGCCAGCACAGTTCTGGAAGAACATTCTTTGGACAGATGAAACCAAGATCAACCTCTACTAGAATGATGGAAAGAGAAAAGTATGGCGAAGGCGTGGTACAGCTCATGATCCAAAGCATACCACATCATCTGTAAAACATGGCGGAAGCAGTGTGATGGCTTGGGCATGCATGGCTGCCAGTGGCACTGGGTCACTAGTGTTTATTGATGATGTGACACAGGACAGAAACAGCCGAATGAATTCTGAGGTCTTCAGAGCCATACTGTGTGCTCAGATCCAGCCAAATGCAGCCAAACTGATTGGTCGTCGTTTCATACTACAGATGGACAATGACCCAAAACATAAAGCCAAAGCAACCCAGGAGTTTTATTAAAGCAAAGAAGTGGAATATTCTTGAATGGCCAAGTCAGTCACCTGATCTCAACCCAATTGAACATGCATTTCACTTGTTAAAGACTAAACTTCAGACAGAAAGGCCACAAACAAACAACAACTGAAAACCACCGCGGTGAAGGCCTGGCAGAGCATCAAAAAGAAGGAAACACAGTGTCTGGTGATGTCCATGAGTTCAAGACTTCAGGCAGTCATTGCTAACAAAGGGTTTTCAACCAAGTACTAGAAATGAACATTTTATTTACAATTATTTCATCTGTCCAATTACTTTTGGTCCCTTTAAAAACAGGGTGGCACATGTTATGGAGCTGAAACTCCTAAACCCTTCATCCAATTTTAATGTGGATACCCTCAAATGAAAGCTGAAAGTCTGAACTTCAACTGCATCTGATTTGTTTTGTTTCAAATTCATTGTGGTAATGTCTAGAACCAAAATTAGATAAATGTTGTCTCTGTCCAAATACATATGGACCTAACTGTACCTGGCTTTCCCTACGTTGCTGCACACAGACATTGAGGCCCCTTGCCATCAAGACCTACTGTTTAAATTGAAGAATCCCATGTGTAGCTATTATTGCACACTGTTCACATTATTGATGCACAGATGTCTTTTGCAAAACATTGTCTCCTTCTTGTGGACGACCACCAACTTTTACATTTTGTACATGTGCATTAAATAAACACAACAAACTTGGTCTGGTGTGTTCTTTGAATGTGCTAACTACCTTTCACCTGTCTGTGTATTCAACTGTTTGTTGGCAGCCATTTTTTTTGAGCGTCTAATGCTGCCTGCAGTAGACGGAATGTGTGCCATGGAACACTTGCGGTGTCACAATGGGCCACTCCCTTGCACATCTCACAATGGGCCACACCCTTGCACGTGTCACAATGGGCCACACCCTTGCACAATGGGCCCTTGGCCTATAAATAGCTGTGCAGAGGCAGACATGCTCAGTCTGCTGATGTAGGCAGACAGGTAGGTACTACCCAATACAGAGGTAGTCCTACGCTAAATCAGCATAGCTGAGGGGTAGACAGCTGCTGGTTTTTGGCATTTTTCTTCCTCCTCCTTCCTTAACATCCTGAGGTGTTGGCACAACAGGATGAATGAGGAAGTGAGTATTTGTGTAAAAAATATCTGTTCTTATCAGTTTAATATCTGATACGTCCCCTATCTGGAGACGATATATTAAATGGATTTTTAGAACAGGGAGATGGAAAAAGAGCTTGCTCTGTCCACTCCACGCATTGACCCAGTATTGCAGTATTTCTGGGTACAGTGCACTCCTTCTCTGATCCGGTTTCCAAAAAACACATTGAATTGAAATCAATGCAGGTTATGTTGTTTTCCAAGCATTATTTGAATGCTTTTTTCCTCTTTTTTGCTGTATATTGCTGTTTTCATGTTCAAAGATGCACATTTTAGATACATTTTTGCTTGCTTTAACTTCACCAACTCTGCTTCATCTTGTGTGTGCGCATTCTTTTCACCTATGAATGTAAAGCATTGCATTCAATATGTTGCGTTATCAATCTATCTAAGGTTTTGTTGCTTGGTTCAGGTGTGATAAGTTGCAAGAATGTACCTGGCTTTCCCTACGTTGCTGCACACACTGTAGGGATCCGCTCTGGTAGGCAGGGGCCGGGCCGCAGTAATGAGGTAAACACACAGGCGTTCAGTTCAAAGTTCAGTGGTTTTTAATGATAAGTTCAACAAAAGTCCAGATAACAAAATCAAAAACAGAACATAAATCACTCCAGTTTGGAGAACCACTGATCCCAGACTCACCCTTGCTTGGGACAGGCTTAACTAAGCGGTGGAATGTCAGCAGAGACCGCCAGGTGCCATTCCCGGGTGGTCTGGTACTCGCTTCCTGGTGTGCACTGACACACTGTCACGAAAACAATCTTCCAGGCTGACTTCAGCCAAACTCCTTCCTTCCACACCTCATACTCCCACAGCTTCCTGTTAAATAGGCCTAGTCCACACCCTCAGGTGAGGTACACATCAGCTGACCTGATCACGTGACTATGACCTCATCACAGGTCCTGTGATCATGGAAAATCCCGAGCAAACTTCAGTCTGCCAGAAGAAATATATCTCCCATCAAGCAAGATCCCCTTTGGTGTACCACATACCTCCCCCCTTTGTTCAACCTTAGGAGGGTGGACACATGACATACAGTGAACTCTGGACAGTGCATCTGCGTTCCCCTGTAATTTGCCTGCCCGATGTTCTACTGAAAATTTGAAATTTTGTAGAGACAGAAACCACCTGGTGACTCGTGCATTTCTCTCTTTGGCTTGACTCATCCAAGTCAGAGGGGAATGATCAGTTACCAACCGAAATGTTCTCCCCAACAGATAGTAGCGCAATGACTCCAGTGCCCACTTGATCGCCAGGCACTCTCTCTCTACAATGCTGTATCTGGTTTCAGCTGGAGTAAGCTTTCGACTCAAGAAACTAATGGGATGCTCCTCCCCGTTAACCTCCTGAGACAACACGGCACCCAGACCTACCTCTGACGCATCAGTCTGGACAATGAATTCTCTTTTGAAGTCGGGTGTGATCAAAACTGGTGACCCGCACAGTGCCCCTTTTAGTTTTACAAACGCTTCTTCAAGCTGATCATTCCATCGCACCATTACTGACTTCCTGCCTTTTAGGCAGTCAGTTAACGGTGCTGACAGGGTTGCAAAATTGGGAATAAACCGCCGGTAGTATCCCACTAACCCCAAAAACCCTTTCACTTGTTTTGTGGTGAGGGGACGGGGCCAGTTTTGGATTGCCTCCACTTTGTTTATTTGGGGTTTGATAACTCCTCTCCCAATCACATACCCCAGGTACCGAACTTCCTCCAACCCTATGGAACACTTCTTTGGGTTGGCAGTTAGCCCTGCTTGTCGCAGAGAATCAATCACCGCCTGTACCTTGGCCAAGTGACTTTCCCAGTCTGTACTGTATACCACAATATCGTCCAGATAGGCCGCGGCATATCGGCGATGGGGACGAAGAACAACGTCCATTAACCTCTGGAAAGTCGCTGGAGCGCCATGCAACCCGAAGGGTAGGACTATATACTGGAACAGTCCCTCGGGTGTTACAAAAGCCGTTTTCTCTCTCGCTGCTTTGGTTAGGGGCACCTGCCAATACCCTTTTGTGAGGTCAATGACTGAAAAATACCGGGCCTGCCCAAACCGCTCTATTAACTCATCGACCCGGGGCATGGGGTAGGCGTCAAATTTAGAAATGTCATTCAGTTTTCTAAAGTCATTACAGAACCTTAGTGTCCCATCTGGTTTTGGTATTAGGACTATTGGGCTGGCCCACTCACTCTGGGACTCTTCAATAACCCCTAACTGCAGCATCTTCTTTACCTCTTCCGAGATGGCTTGTCGCCGGGCCTCAGGCACCCGATATGGCTTTAATCGGACTTTGGCCTGCGGCTCCGTGACAATGACATGTTGGATTAGGGAGGTACGGCCAGGGAGCTCTGAAAAAACATCGGTATTTCGGCTAACAAACTCTCGGACCTCCTGAACTTGTCTAGGAGACAAAGTGTCTGCTATTTTGACGGCAGAGAGGACTTCTCTTGCCTTCTCCTGAGGCAAGGTAGCCCTCTCTACTGGAAATGCAGGCCGTGGACAATCCTCACCAAGAGGGTCTCTGTCTTTCCATGGTTTGAGCAGATTCACATGGTATACCTGTTCTGGCTTTCTTCGCCCTGGTTGGTGTACTTTATAGTTTACAGGACCCACCTTCTCCATAATCTCATAGGGTCCCTGCCACCTTGCAAGGAGCTTACTATCCACTGTAGGCACAAGTACCAACACCCGATCCCCAGGGCTAAAGGACCTTACCCGTGCCTCCCGGTTATAGACCTGCCTCTGTGACCTTTGTGCTGCTTCCATATGTTCTCGGACTAATGGTAGGACTGTCTCCATTCTCTCTTGCATTTTGGCCACATGTTCTATCACACTTTTGTGGGGAGTTGGTTGGTTTTCCCAGGCCTCTTTAGCTATATCGAGTAAGCCACGGGGATGTCTGCCATATAATAGTTCGAAGGGCGAGAACCCCGTAGATGCCTGGGGCACCTCCCGCACTGCAAACATCAGGTATGGCAACAAGAGATCCCAGTCCTTACCATCTTTAGAGACGGCTTTTTTCAACATATTCTTCAGAGTTTTATTGAACCTTTCTACTAAACCGTCTGTTTGGGGATGATAGACCGATGTGCGCAACTGTTTAACACTTAACAAGTGGCAGAGTTCCTTCATGATTTTTGACATAAAGGGGGTCCCTTGATCTGTTAAGATTTCTTGAGGGATTCCCACCCGAGAGAACATACCCATGAGTTCTTTTGCGATTAGTTTGGCCGAGGCGTGTCGCAGGGGAATAGCCTCAGGATACCTGGTAGCGTAATCTAGAACTACGAGGATGTGTTGATGACCCCTTGCTGATTTATTAACCGGCCCCACCAGATCCATGGCTATTCTCTCAAACGGGACCTCTATAATTGGTAAAGGCACCAAGGGACTCCGAATATGAGGCTGCGGACTGGTTACCTGGCACACGGGACAAGAGTTACAATACCGTTTAACTTCTTAATAGACCCCTAGCCAGTAAAACCGTTGTAGAATTCTGTCTAGGGTTTTCTTTTGGCCCAAATGTCCCCCTAGTACATGCGCATGCGCTAAGTCCATTACCAACCTCCGATATGACTGTGGTACCAGCAATTGCTCGACAATTTCCCCATTTATTTTTTCAACCCGATACATCAAATCTTGGTTCAGCTCGAATCGGGGAAATACTGTAGCTGCCCTGGGGTGTTGGGGTTCCCCATTGACAACCAGTACATTTTCCCGGGCTTGAGTCAACGTAGGGTCCCGGAGTTGCGCCGTACCAAAATTGTCACCTGCCACATTTAAGTCTGACAATTCTGGTCCCGGTGGCAAATCTTCCATCTCCCCAGCTAACAATTCTATAGGAGAGGGTTTTCCTCCTCCACCGAAGGCAACGGTACTCCTACCGCCAGCACATCTTCCTCTGGGCCACCAGGTTCATGCCCGATTTCTGGAGAATGCAACCTGGTTGCCACTGGTGCCGATGACTGTTCTGTGGGAGGGGTAATTACAGGCCAAAGCACAGAAAATAACGGAAAATCTCTCCCCATTATTACGTCATAATGCAAATTAACCACCACCCCCACCTCGTGGCACCTCCTCCCCGCTGGCGTGTTTATCATTACCAGGGCGGTAGGATAATGTTTTAAGTCCCCATGTATACACAATACACCCATTTTCCGACCAGTATACTCGCTGATTTGGACGTGGCTGGCTCGTATTAGGGTCACAAGACTCCCTGAGTCCAGAAGAGCCACAGCAGGGTTACCCTCCACCTCCACTTTACACAAATGGTTCATACTGGGTCCCTCTGGTTTGCCCACTGCACACATGTGTTCGGCATAGTGAGACTGATAGTATCCATAGTTGGTGTCCATGGGCTCAGTCAGATGGGGGCAATCAGCTCTCACATGTCCTGGTTCTTGGCACCGCCAACAGATTATGGGACCTCTTTCGTCCCCAGACGTGTCTTGGGCGGCCTTCCGAGTCTCTGCTCGCCGAACGGCGGGTGAAGGTTTGGGAAATTTACTCATTACCTTCCGGGTAGTCTCTCCCTGTATCTCTTTGGTAGCCCCATATCTTTCAATGAGGTCTACCATTTGGAGACCATCAGTAGGGGCTGCCTGTCCAACCCAGGTTTGCAGGGTGTGGGGCATAGTCCTCCAGAATTTATCAGTTACTATCCTATCCCGCATAGCGCTGGGTGACAACACCTCCGGCTGCAACCATTTATCTACCAGGTGTATCAAATCATAGTACTGGGACCGAGCTGGCTCGGAAGGGGAAAACTTCCACTGGTGTACCCGCTGGGCCCGGACCAAAACATTTACCCCAAGACGTGCAAGTATCTCACCCTTGACGATCTCATAGACTCTCTGTTGCTCGGGGCTAGGTCCATATAGGCTTTCGCGGGTCCTGGAGCCAAAAACGGAGCCACGATTTCTGCCCACTGGTCCCGGGGTAGACTCTCTCTCTCAGCCACGCCTTCAAACATCTCCATGTACACCTCGACATCATCTGACTTTTCCATTTTTTTAATCGCTGTGCGTACCGCTTTCCGGACATCCTGACGTCCCGGGGCAGCTCCTGCTGTCTGCGGCGCTGTTATGTGCTGCATCAGTAGACAGTTGGTTTCCTGTTGCCGCTCCATAGCCTGCTGCTGTATAGCCTGCTGCTGCTGCATAGCCTGCTGTTGCTGCTCCATAGCCTGCTGCTGTATAGCCTGCTGCTGCTGCATAGCCTGTTGTTGCTGCTGTATAGCTTGCTGCTGCTGCTGTGTAGTCTGCTGCTGCTGTCGCATGGCCTCCACCAGCATTTTTACTGTGCTCTCCATCTTCGGACAGTTATCCACCGGGTCTTGCGTCACTTTCTTCACCCAGGACATTTACTGTCATGCAGAGGAAAAAAAAAACATCCACAAAAAAAAAAAAAACAGCCTGACCTCACTGCGTATGCCCGCATTAACGCCACCAATTGTAGGGATCGCTCTGGTAGGCAGGGGCCGGGCCGCAGTAATGAGGTAAACACACAGGCGTTCAGTTCAAAGTTCAGTGGTTTTTAATGATAAGTTCAACAAAAGTCCAGATAACAAAATCAAAAACAGAACATAAATCACTCCAGTTTGGAGAACCACTGATCCCAGACTCACCCTTGCTTGGGACAGGCTTAACTAAGCGGTGGAATGTCAGCAGAGACCGCCAGGTGCCATTCCCGGGTGGTCTGGTACTCGCTTCCTGGTGTGCACTGACACACTGTCACGAAAACAATCTTCCAGGCTGACTTCAGCCAAACTCCTTCCTTCCACACCTCATACTCCCACAGCTTCCTGTTAAATAGGCCTAGTCCACACCCTCAGGTGAGGTACACATCAGCTGACCTGATCACGTGACTATGACCTCATCACAGGTCCTGTGATCATGGAAAATCCCGAGCAAACTTCAGTCTGCCAGAAGAAATATATCTCCCATCAAGCAAGATCCCCTTTGGTGTACCACAACACGCATTGAGGCCCCTTGCCATCAAGGCCTACTATTTAAATTGAAGAATCCCATGTGTAGCTATTATTGCACACTGTTCACATTATTGATGCACAGATGTCTTTTGCAAAACATTGTCTCCTTCTTGTGGACGACCACCAACTTTTACATTTTGTACATGTGCATTAAATAAACACAACAAACTTGGTCTGGTGTGTTCTTTGAATGTGCTAACTACCTTTCACCTGTCTGTGTATTCAACTGGTTGTTGGCGGCCATTTTTTTTGAGCGTCTAATGCTGCCTGCAGTAGACGGAATGTGTGCCATGGAACACTTGCGGTGTCACAATGGGCCACTCCCTTGCACATCTCACAATGGGCCACACCCTTGCACGTGTCACAATGGGCCACACCCTTGCACAATGGGCCTTGGCCTATAAATAGCTGTGCAGAGGCAGACATGCTCAGTCTGCTGATGTAGGCAGACAGGTAGGTACTACCCAATACAGAGGTAGTCCTACGCTAAATCAGCATAGCTGAGGGGTAGACAGCTGCTGGTTTTTGGCATTTTTCTTCCCCCTCCTTCCTTAACATCCTGAGGTGTTGGCACAACAGGATGAATGAGGAAGTGAGTATTTGTGTAAAAAATATCTGTTCTTATCAGTTTAATATCTGATACGTCCCCTATCTGGGGACCATATATTAAATGGATTTTTAGATCAGGGAGATGGAAAAAGAGCTTGCTCTGTCCACTCCACGCATTGACCCAGTATTGCAGTATTTCTGGGAACAGTGCACTCCTTCTCTGATCCGGTTTCCAAAAAACAGATTGAATTGAAATCAATGCAGGTTATGTTGTTTTCCAAGCATTATTTGAATGCTTTTTTCCTCTTTTTTGCTGTATATTGCTGTTTTCATGTTCAAAGATGCACATTTTAGATACATTTTTGCTTGCTTTAACTTCACCAACTCTGCTTCATCTTGTGTGTGCGCATTCTTTTCACCTATGAATGTAAAGCATTGCATTCAATATGTTGCGTTATCAATCTATCTAAGGTTTTGTTGCTTGGTTCAGGTGTGATAAGTTGCAAGAATGTACCTGGCTTTCCCTACGTTGCTGCACACACGCATTGAGGCCCCTTGCCATCAAGGCCTACTGTTTAAATTGAAGAATCCCATGTGTAGCTATTATTGCACACTGTTCACATTATTGATGCACAGATGTCTTTTGCAAAACATTGTCTCCTTCTTGTGGACGACCACCAACTTTTACATTTTGTACATGTGCATTAAATAAACACAACAAACTTGGTCTGGTGTGTTCTTTGAATGTGCTAACTACCTTTCACCTGTCTGTGTATTCAACTGGTTGTTGGCGGCCATTTTTTTTGAGCGTCTAATGCTGCCTGCAGTAGACGGAATGTGTGCCATGGAACACTTGCGGTGTCACAATGGGCCACTCCCTTGCACATCTCACAATGGGCCACACCCTTGCACGTGTCACAATGGGCCACACCCTTGCACAATGGGCCCTTGGCCTATAAATAGCTGTGCAGAGGCAGACATGCTCAGTCTGCTGATGTAGGCAGACAGGTAGGTACTACCCAATACAGAGGTAGTCCTACGCTAAATCAGCATAGCTGAGGGGTAGACAGCTGCTGGTTTTTGGCATTTTTCTTCCCCCTCCTTCCTTAACATCCTGAGGTGTTGGCACAACAGGATGAATGAGGAAGTGAGTATTTGTGTAAAAAATATCTGTTCTTATCAGTTTAATATCTGATACATCCCTATCTGGGGACCATATATTAAATGGATTTTTAGAACAGGGAGATGGAAAAAGAGCTTGCTCTGTCCACTCACGCATTGACCCAGTATTGCAGTATTTCTGGGAACAGTGCACTCCTTCTCTGATCCGGTTTCCAAAAAACAGATTGAATTGAAATCAATGCAGGTTATGTTGTTTTCCAAGCATTATTTGAATGCTTTTTTCCTCTTTTTTGCTGTATATTGCTGTTTTCATGTTCATAAGATGCACATTTTAGATACATTTTTGCTTGCTTTAACTTCACCAACTCTGCTTCATCTTGTGTGTGCGCATTCTTTTCACCTATGAATGTAAAGCATTGCATTCAATATGTTGCGTTATCAATCTATCTAAGGTTTTGTTGCTTGGTTCAGGTGTGATAAGTTGCAAGAATGTACCTGGCTTTCCCTACGTTGCTGCACACACGCATTGAGGCCCCTTGCCATCAAGGCCTACTGTTTAAATTGAAGAATCCCATGTGTAGCTATTATTGCACACTGTTCACATTATTGATGCACAGATGTCTTTTGCAAAACATTGTCTCCTTTTGTGGACGACCACCAACTTTTACATTTTGTACATGTGCATTAAATAAACACAACAAACTTGGTCTGGTGTGTTCTTTGAATGTGCTAACTACCTTTCACCTGTCTGTGTATTCAACTGGTTGTTGGCGGCCATTTTTTTTGAGCGTCTAATGCTGCCTGCAGTAGACGGAATGTGTGCCATGGAACACTTGCGGTGTCACAATGGGCCACTCCCTTGCACATCTCACAATGGGCCACACCCTTGCACGTGTCACAATGGGCCACACCCTTGCACAATGGGCCCTTGGCCTATAAATAGCTGTGCAGAGGCAGACATGCTCAGTCTGCTGATGTAGGCAGACAGGTAGGTACTACCCAATACAGAGGTAGTCCTACGCTAAATCAGCATAGCTGAGGGATAGACAGCTGCTGGTTTTTGGCATTTTTCTTCCCCCTCCTTCCTTAACATCCTGAGGTGTTGGCACAACAGGATGAATGAGGAAGTGAGTATTTGTGTAAAAAATATCTGTTCTTATCAGTTTAATATCTGATACGTCCCCTATCTGGGGACCATATATTAAATGGATTTTTAGAACAGGGAGATGGAAAAAGAGCTTGCTCTGTCCACTCCACGCATTGACCCAGTATTGCAGTATTTCTGGGAACAGTGCACTCCTTCTCTGATCCGGTTTCCAAAAAAACAGATTGAATTGAAATCAATGCAGGTTATGTTGTTTTCCAAGCATTATTTGAATGCTTTTTTCCTCTTTTTTGCTGTATATTGCTGTTTTCATGTTCAAAGATGCACATTTTAGATACATTTTTGCTTGCTTTAACTTCACCAACTCGCTTCATTTGTGTGTGCGCATCTATTTCACTATGAATGTAAGCTTGCATTCAATAATGTTGCGTTATCAATCTATCTAAGGTTTTGTTGCTTGGTTCAGGTGTGATAAGTTGCAAGAATGTACCTGCTTTCCCTACGTTGCTGCACACACGCATTGAGGCCCCTTGCCATCAAGGCCTACTGTTTAAATTGAGAATCCCATGTGTAGCTATTATTGCACACTGTTCACTTATTGATGCACAGATGTCTTTTGCAAAACATTGTCTCCTTCTTGTGGACGACCACCAACTTTTACATTTTGTACATGTGCATTAAATAAACACAAAAACTTGGTCTGTGTGTTCTTTGAATGTGCTAACAATCGCTTTCAACCTGTACGAGTATTCAATTTGTGTTAAGTGCCATTTTTTTTGAGTTAATGCTGCCTCGCCATATGGGACAATGTAGTGCATTTTTAACACTTGCGGTGTCAAAAGGCCTCCTTCCACATCTCACAATGGGCCACCCCTTGACTTTGGAACAATGGCACACCCTTGACAATGGGCCAAAAACGCATGAAATTGAATCAAGCAGGAGTCTGTTCCAAGTCTGTTGATAGCTTCGGTAGTTTTTACCGAATACTATGGTGTTATCATCGCTAAATCAGCATAGCTGAAGGGTTATGCATGCTTATTTTTGCAATTTCTTCTTTCCTCCTTCTTAACATCCTGAGGTGTTGGCACAACAGGATGAATGAGGAAGTGAGTATTTGTGTAAAAAATATCTGTTCTTATCAGTTTAATATCTGATACATCCCCTATCTGGGGACCATATATTAAATGGATTTTTAGAACAGGGAGATGGAAAAAGAGCTTGCTCTGTCCACTCCACGCATTGACCCAGTATTGCAGTATTTCTGGAACAGTGCACTCCTTCTCTGATCCGGTTTCCAAAAAACAATTGAATTGAAATCAATGCAGGTTATGTTGTTTTCCAAGCATTATTTGAATGCTTTTTTCCTCTTTTTTGCTGTATATTGCTGTTTTCATGTTCAAAGATGCACATTTTAGATACATTTTTGCTTGCTTTAACTTCACCAACTCTGCTTCATCTTGTGTGTGCGCATTCTTTTCACCTATGAATGTAAAGCATTGCATTCAATATGTTGCTGTTATGATTTGGTAGCTGAGGAGTGCAGGTAAAAAAAGGCAATAACAGATGGGGACAAAATGAATCCCAAAAATGAGATCCTCTGTACGCCAAAAAGACACTTTGATCCCTTCACAGACAGAGCATTCTCTCTCAAAATCTGGAATACAGTTCGAACATGTTTCACATGAGAGTCCCAGTCATTAGAAAAAATCAAGATATCATCCAAATAAACAATTAGAAATTTATCCACAAAATTCCTGAAAATGTCATTCATGAAGGACTGGAAGACAGAAGGAGCATTAGTGAGCCCAAAGGGCATCACAAGGTACTCAAAATGCCCCTCAGGGGTGTTAAATGCCGTCTTCCATTCATCCCCGTGCTTAATGCGAATAAGGTTATATGCCCCCCCTGAGGTCAAGCTTGGTAAACTAAGTAGCGTCTTTCACCCTGGAAAACAGGTCAGAAATTAAGGGTAACGGATATTGATATTTCACAGTAATATTGTTCAAAAGACGATAATCAATACACGGCCTTAATGAACCATCCTTTTTGGCCACAAAGAAAAAACCGGCACCTAAGGGTGAAGAGGATGGTCTGATATGACCCTTCTCCAATGACTCCTTGATATAAGACCGCATAGCGTCATGTTCAGGTACAGACAAGTTAAAAAGGCGACCTTTAGGGAATTTACTACCAGGCACTAATTCAATAGCGCAGTCATAGCTCCTATGGGGAGGCAAGGATGCAGATTTACTTTCGCTAAACACATCAGAAAAATCAATCAAAAAGTCAGGAACATCCTGAGCCTGGGGGGAGGCAGAAAAAACAGGAGTGTTGGTATTAACACATTGGCAGCCCCAACTGGTTACAGACACAGATTTCCAATCCAAAACAGGATTATGAGACTGTAACCAAGGGAAACCCAGCACGATAATGTCATGCAGATTATACAGAACCAAAAATTTGCAGCTCTCCTGATGATCAGGTTCAACCCTCATTATTACCTGAGTAGAGAACTGAGGTTTATTCTCAGCCAAAGGGGTAGAATCGATCCCCAGTAGAGGAATAGACTTCTGTAAAGGTATCAAGGGAAACCCGCAACGTTTAGCAAAATCAAAATCCATCAGGTTAATAGCTGCTCCCGAATCAACGAAAGCCTGAGCAGAAAATGAGGACAGAGAGCATATCAGAGTAACAGTTAATAAAAACTTAGTCTGAACACTACCCAAGACAACTGAGCGTGCAAAATGTCTTCCCCGCTTAGGGCAGACTAAAATAGCATGAGAGGCATCACCACAGTAGAAACATAACCCATTGCGCTTTCGAAACTCATGACGCTGTGCCCCAGAAACCACTCTATCACACTGCATGGGTTCAGAAGCAGGTTCACAAGGCAACACTATTCCACGCATACTTCTCCGCTCACGCAAACGTCTGTCGATTTGAATCGCTAATGACATAGAATCATTGAGACCAGAGGGGATAGGGAATCCCACCATAACATCTTTTACATTATCTGACAGACCCTTCCGAAAAAGGGCTGCCAAAGCGTCGTCATTCCATTTGGTCAGGACTGCCCACCTGCGGAATCTCTGACAGTATAACTCAGCGTCATCAAGCCCCTGATTTAATGCCAACAAGGCTTTTTCAGCTTGATCAGTGACATTAGGATCATCGTACAATAACCCCAAGGCCTTAAAAAATGCATCAACATCACTCAAAACAGGATCCCCAGGTGTCAGGGAAAAAGCCCAATCCTGAGGATCGCCGCGCAGGAGAGAGATGACAATTTGAACCTGCTGCGCTGCGTTCCCTGAGGACTTAGATTTTAAGGCAAAAAACAATTTACAATTATTTTTGAAATTCAGAAACTTGGCTCGATCCCCCAAAAACAAATCTGGCATGGGGATCCTAGGTTCCACAACAGGCAACCTTTCAAGATATGCAGCAATACTCTGAACCTCAGTGGCAAGCTGATCCACACGGCCAGACAACTGTGCAAACTCCATTGAGAGAAAAAATCCTCCCCAGCACCCAGAGATACAGAGGGAAAAAAAAATGCAACAAACAGAAAAATATCTCTGACAACTCTGACAACTTTTTTTTTTTTTTTTTCTTTCACAATATTTTTCCCTTCTGTGAGTACCATATAATTTTTAGTTTAGGCCGTGATACTGTTATGATTTGGTAGCTGAGGAGTGCAGGTAAAAAAAGGCAATACACCAGAGCAGTTGGAATCTATGAGATTGCAGTACCCTGATTAACCACCACAACTAGAGGCAGCCGTGGAGCGTTCCTACGTTGGTCCTAGACGCCTCGTCACAGCCTGAGAAACTAACTATACCTAAAGATAGAAAGAGGAAAGCTATCTGCCCCGGAGCAGATCCCCAAAGAACATAGAAAGCCCCCAAACATGTAATGGCGGTTAGACAAGAAGAAATACTGACACAGACAGAAAATAGTATGAGCAAACGTTGGGGCCCAAACTATCTAAATAGAAAAGGATAGGAAAGGCACTTACTGTAATCCCAAAAAACCCTGAAAAGCACCAACTCTACTAATTTCAAAAACACCTGAGATCACACGACCTCTACCACCTAAATTAGTTCTCTGGTGTAACAAAATCAAAACAGCAGCCACTGAAAAAACTGGAAAAAGCAAATGTACAAAACATCAGTGGCTGAACTAAACTGAGAGGGCAAAAGCCCCGGAGGGGACCCTGAAGGCCCCCACAGGAGTACAGGACAAAATGCAAAAATCAAGCACAAAAACAAAAAGAAGAAAATGTCTTATCTGTTAGCAGGAGATGCAGACACGACACAGCAGGCTACAAAGGAAACAGGAATCAAGGATTGAGACCAGAACAATTGATCACCGGCAACCCTGATGGGAAGGCGACTCCCTTATACAAGACCAGTCAGTAACACCTGATTCCCAATCCTCACAATCTTCACTGGACAGTCCAGTACCGCTTGTAACCACCAGAGGGAGCCTCTGCTCAGAACTCATCTCAAGTCCATTCACAACAGTTGCGTTATCAATCTATCTAAGGTTTTGTTGCTTGGTTCAGGTGTGATAAGTTGCAAAAATGTACCTGGCTTTCCCTACGTTGCTGCACACACGCATTGAGGCCCCTTGCCATCAAGGCCTACTGTTTAAATTGAAGAATCCCATGTGTAGCTATTATTGCACACTGTTCACATTATTGATGCACAGATGTCTTTTGCAAAACATTGTCTCCCTCTTGTGGACGACCACCAACTTTTACATTTTGTACATGTGCATTAAATAAACACAACAAAACTTGGTCTGGTGTGTTTTTTAAATGTGCTAACTACCTTTCACCTGTCTGTGTATTCAACTGGTTGTTGGCGGCCATTTTTTTTGAGCGTCTAATGCTGCCTGCAGTAGACGGAATGTGTGCCATGGAACACTTGCGGTGTCACAATGGGCCACTCCCTTGCACATCTCACAATGGGCCACACCCTTGCACGTGTCACAATGGGCCACACCCTTGCACAATGGGCCCTTGGCCTATAAATAGCTGTGCAGAGGCAGACATGCTCAGTCTGCTGATGTAGGCAGACAGGTAGGTACTACCCAATACAGAGGTAGTCCTACGCTAAATCAGCATAGCTGAGGGGTAGACAGCTGCTGGTTTTTGGCATTTTCTTCCCCCTCCTTCCTTAACATCCTAGGTGTTGGCACAACAGGATGAATGAGGAAGTGAGTATTTGTTAAAAATATCTGTTCTTATCAGTTTAATACTGATACGTCCCCTATCTGGGGACCATATATTAAATGGATTTTTAGAACAGGGAGATGGAAAAGAGCTTGCTCTGTCCACTCCACGCATTGACCCGGTATTGCAGTATTTCTGGAACAGTGCACTCCTTCTCTGATCCGGTTTCCAAAAAACAATTGAATTGAAATCAATGCAGGTTATGTTGTTTTCCAAGCATTATTTGAATGCTTTTTCCTCTTTTTTGCTGTATATTGCTGTTTTCATTTCAAAGAGAATTTTAGTACATTTTGTTGCATAACTTCACCAACTCTGCTTCATCTGTGTGTGCGCATCTTTTCCCTATGAATGTAGTTGCATTCAATTATGTTGCGTTATCAATCTATCAAGTTTTGTTGCTTGGTTCGGTGTGATAAGTCAAGAATGTACCTGGCTTTCATACGTTGCTGCACACACGCTTGAGCCCCTTGCATCAAGCCTACTGTTTAAATTGAAGAATCCCATGTGTAGTTATTGCACACTGTTCACATTATTGATGCACAGATGTCCTTGCAAACATTGTCTCCCTCTTGTGACGACCACCAACTTTTACATTTTGCACATGTGCATTAAATAAACACAAAACTTGGTCTGGTGTGTTCTTTGAATGTGTAACTCCTTTCACCTGTCTGTGTATTCACTGGTTTTGGCGGCCATTTTTTTGAGCGTCCAATGTGCCTGCAGAGACGGAATGTGTGCCATGGACACTTTGGTGTCACAATGGGCCACTCCCTGCACATCTCACAATAGGCCACACCTTGCACTGTCACATGGCCACACCTTGCACATTGGCCTTGCATAAATAGCTGTGCAGAGGCAGACATGCTCAGTCTGCTGATGTAGGCAGACAGGTAGGTACTACCCAATACAGAGGTAGTCCTCGCTAAATCAGCATAGCTGAGGGGTAGACAGCTGCTGGTTTTTGGCATTTTTCTTCCCCCTCTTCCTTAACATCCTGAGGTGTTGGCACACAGGATGAATGAGGAAGTGAGTATTTGTGTAAAAAATATCTGTTCTTATCAGTTTAATATCTGATACGTCCCTATCTGGGGACCATATATTAAATGGATTTTTAGAACAGGAGATGGAAAAAGAGCTTGCTCTGTCCACTCCACGCATTGACCCAGTATGCAGTATTTCTGGGAACAGTGCACTCCTTCTCTGATCCGGTTTCCAAAAAACAATTGAATTGAAATCAATGCAGGTTATGTTGTTTTCCAAGCATTATTTGAATGCTTTTTCCTCTTTTTTGCTATATATTGCTGTTTTATTTCAAAGATGAATTTTAGATACTTTTGTTACTTTAATTCACCAATCGCTTCATTTGTTTGTGCGCTTTTTTCACCTTGAATTAAAGCATTGCATTCAATAATGTTGCTTATCAATCTACTAAGGTTTTGTTGTTGGTTCAGTGTGATAATTGCAAGAATTCCTGGTTTCCTCGTTCTGCACACACGCATTAGGCCCCTTGCATCAAGCCTACTGTTTAATTAGATCCCTGTGTACTATTATTGCATGTTCACATTATTGATGCACAGATTCTTTCAAAACTTGTCTCCCTCTGTGGACACCACCAACTTTTCTTTACTGTGCTTAAATAAACACAAAAAACTTGTCGGTGTTCTTGAATGGCTCACCTTCACCTCTGTGTATCAACTGGTTTTGGCGCCTTTTTTTTTGAGCTCAATGTGCCTGCAGTAGACGGAATGTCCGGAACACTTGGGTGCACAATGGGCCACTCCCTTGCACATCCACAATGGCCACACCCTTGCACGTGTCACAAGGGCCACTTCACAAGGCCCTGGCCTATAAATAGCTGTGCAGAGGCAGACATGCTCAGTCTGCTGATTAGGCAGACAGGTAGGTAACTACCCAATACAGGTAGTCCTACGCTAAATCAGCATAGCTGAGGGGTAGACAGCTGCTGGTTTTGGCATTTTTCTTCCCCCTCTTCCTTAACATCCTGAGGTTTGGCACAACAGGATGAATGAGGAAGTGAGTATTTGTGTAAAAATATCTGTTCTTATCAGTTTAATATCTGATACGTCCCCTATCTGGGACCATATATTAAATGGATTTTAGAACGGGGATGGAAAAAGAGCTTCTCTGTCCACTCCACGCATTGACCAGTATGCAGTATTTCTGGAACAGTGCACTCCTTCTCTGATCCGGTTTCCAAAAAACACATTGAATTGAAATCAATGCAGGTTATGTTGTTTTCCAAGCATTATTGAATGCTTTTTTTCCTCTTTTTGCTATATATTGCTGTTTTCATTTCAAAGATGCACATTTTAATACATTTTGCTTGCTTTAACTTCACCATCTTGCTTCATTTGTTGCGCATTTTTTCACCTATGATGTAAAGCATTGATTCAATATGTTGCGTTATCAATCTATCTAAGGTTTTGTTGCTTGGTTCAGGTGTGATAAGTTGCAAGAATGTACCTGGCTTTCCCTACGTTGCTGCACAACGCATTGAGGCCCCTTGCATCAAGGCCTACTGTTTAAATTGAAGAATCCCATGTGTAGCTATTATTGCACACTGTTCACATTATTGATGCACAGATGTCTTTTGCAAAACATTGTCTCCCTCTTGTGGACGACACCACTTTTACATTTTGCACTGTGCATTAAATAAACACAAAACTTGTCTGGTGTGTCTTTGAATGTGCTACTTTCACTGTCTGTGTATTCAACTGGTTGTTGGCGGCCATTTTTTTGAGCGTCCAATGCTGCTGCAGTAGACGGAATGTGTGCCATGGAACACTTGCGGTGTCCACAATGGGCCACTCCCTTGCACATCTCACAATAGGCCACACCCTTGCAGTGTCACAATGGGCCCACCTTGCACAATGGGCCTTGGCCTATAAATAGCTGTGCAGAGGCAGACATGCTCAGTCTGCTGATGTAGGCAGACAGGTAGGTACTACCCAATACAGAGGTAGTCCTACGCTAAATCAGCATAGCTGAGGGTAGACAGCTGCTGGTTTTTGGCATTTTTCTTCCCCCTCCTTCCTTAACATCCTGAGGTGTTGGCACAACAGGATGAATGAGGAAGTGAGTATTTGTGTAAAAAATATCTGTTCTTATCAGTTTAATAACTGATACGTCCCCTATCTGGGGACCATATATTAAATGGATTTTTAGAACAGGGAGATGGAAAAAGAGCTTGCTCTGTCCACTCCACGCATTGACCCGGTATTGCAGTATTTCTGGGAACAGTGCACTCCTTCTCTGATCCGTTTCCAAAAAACAGATTGAATTGAAATCAATGCAGGTTATGTTGTTTTCCAAGCATTATTTGAATGCTTTTTTCCTCTTTTTTGCTGTATATTGCTGTTTTCATATTCAAAGATGCACATTTTAGATACATTTTTGCTTGCTTTAACTTCACCAACTCTGCTTCATCTGTGTGTGCGCATTCTTTTCACCTATGAATGTAAAGCATTGCATCAATATGTTGCGTTATCAATCTATCTAAGGTTTTGTTGCTTGGTTCAGGTGTGATAAGTTGCAAGAATGTACCTGGCTTTCCTACGTTGCTGCACACACGCATTGAGGCCCCTTGCCATCAAGGCCTACTGTTTAAATTGAAGAATCCCATGTGTAGCTATTATTGCACACTGTTCACATTATTGATGCCCCAGATGTCCTTTTGCAAAACATTGTCTCCCTCTTGTGGACGACCACCAACTTTTACATTTTGCACATGTGCATTAATAAACACAACGAAAACTTGGTCTGGTGTGTTCTTTGAATGTGCTACTACCTTTCACCTGTCTGGTATCAACTGGTTGTTGGCGGCCATTTTTTTTGAGCGTCCAATGCTGCCTGCAGTAGACTGAATGTGTGCCATGGAACACTTGCGGTGTCACAATGGGCCACTCCCTTGCACATCTCACAATAGGCCACACCCTTGCAGTGTCACAATGGGCCACAAACCTTGCACAAATGGGCCCTTGGCCTATAAATAGCTGTCGGCAAGCAGCACATGCTCAGTCTGCTGAGGTAGGCAGACAGGTAGGTACTACCCAATACAGAGGTAGTCCTACGCTAAATCAGCATAGCTGAGGGGTAGACAGCTGCTGGTTTTTGGCATTTTTCTTCCCCCTCCTTCCTTAACATCCTGAGGTGTTGCACAACGGATGAATGAGGAAGTGAGTATTTGTGTAAAAAATATCTGTTCTTATCAGTTTTAATAACTGATACGTCCATTTAACTACCACCATTTTAGTTGGTACATTCATTTGTCAAAAATTTTGTTTTCTGTAGAAAAGATATATATGGACTATGTTTATAATATGCCTTTCTAATTGCCTTTTTCTATATTTCAGAATCGTCTATATTGAGAATTCCTCACTTTCTTGTGTTCCTCATCATCTGCACATACTGTATCTTGAATACCGCTCTGTATATCCCTCATCCGGCCCTCTGGCACATAGACACACCCACCTATGACCTTTGCGGACTGGCTCCGCCTACAATACACGGCTCTGACGCTCTCTGACTCACTGGAACGCAGCAAGCGGTCACTTCCGGCTTGTGAGCCGCATGGGCTACTTCCTCTTTCCCATCACTTGCGTCACACGCCATTTTCAGCTCCCAGACAGCAGGTATTTATGTTCCACAGGAGCGCTCACTACCTTATATGACTTGCGGTGGGTTCTGTGTCTATAGCGATCCTCTACCACTTTACAGGGTAAGTCTAACTCTGTCACCGGCACAGATCATTTTTTGGCCTCCTGCATACTGAGGACATTATGGCAATTATACCATCACTATTATTCACTGCCCCTCAGATTTTCTTCCCCTGTGTTCTGGGACATCCTATCCAAGGCTGTATTTTCTATACAGGGTATGTGATTTCTTTGCTTAAACCCCACACATATTCACTAATCACATTGACGGTTCTCACAAACCACCCTCTCTATTACAGCTTTATTCTCTGTGCGTACGCACACTAACTTCAGCAATACTACGTACTTAGGTAAAGTGATTACTCTATGCCATTTCCATATTATCCATGTTATAAGGCTCTTTTTTTGTGGCTGTTATCCTCTCATTTTTCCTCTAAAGTTTAGCCCTTATTATATTTTGGACTGTAGTTCAATTTCCCTATATTGTGCAATTCTTCTTTGTATATACTTTGTTTCTTTTTTTGTTATTATTTAGTTTCACATTTGTTTATTCTAGCACATTGATGAAGGTCCGATTTGGATCGAAACGTTTGTGCCTATCGTTGTATTGCACAATAAAATTCATTCACATTGCATGTCCTGAGTGTGCCCGGTTTTCTTTACTATATTATACGGTTTTGGACCCTACCGGAGGCACCTTACACTTGGCTGTGCGAGCGGTTCTTATCTTCCTTTGCTGCATCTGGCACAGGGCGTCTAGAATCTGTGCAGGGTACAATGAAATCTCAAGACTATCAAGGGATTCTAGAGAGAAATGTGCTGCCCAGTGTCAGAAAGCTTGGTCTCAGTCGCAGGTCATGGGTCTTACAACAGGATAATGACCCAAAACACACAGCTAAAAACACCCAAGAATGGCTAAGAGGAAAACATTGGACTATTCTGAAGTGGCCTTCTATGAGCCCTGACCTAAATCCTATTGAGCATCTTTGGAAAGAGCTGAAACATGCCGTCTGGAAAAGGCGACCTTCACACACGAGACAACGGGAGCAGTTTACTCTTGAGGAGTGGCCAAAATACCTGTCGAGAGGAGCAGAAGTCTCATTGACAGTTACAGGAATCGTTTAATTGCAGTGATTGCCTCAAAAGGTTGTGCAACAAAATATTAAGTTTCTTTTTAAATTCTGTGGAAGCATGGTTGAAAAGTAATGTCTGACTTTCATTTGTACATTTTCATACATGTTTCATTTATTATTACTTTTGTCAGATTCAAGTTATTTCTGTGACCATTGTGGGTTTTTCTGTCATTGAAAGAGGGATACCAACAATTTTGACCATGTGTGTAGATGCCAGGAAAGAAAGTTGTTCTGCGCTCCCTGGAGTCACGACAATCCAGTAATAAGGATAAGAATGTAGGTTTACTTGACTACGCATTTCAGAATCCACCAACTCTTTCCTCAGGACAACCATGCAAAACAATGAGATAATCAAACATGGTATAAGTATAAAATTCTAAAAAAAAACGGCTCCAAGGAACAGGAACAAAGCGAGGGGTGAATACATAGTGTAAATTATGGGATGGATGTTCCTTCTGTTCTGATATATGTTTTAGTGGATTTATAAATATTTACATTTATGTTAATTTTATTTATTTCAATTAGATTCTAATAAAATTCAGTAAAAACACTTAGAATAAAAAGCATAGTGAGCTCATACTTCACTGCCTCAAGAACAGGCACAGAGAACGGAAAAAAAGGAGCCGACCGCCACATCAGGGGAATCTCTGACATGGGATTTCTCTCAATGCAGAGCTCAAAGAGTGAGGTTAACTTAGTTTAATAGTGTGAAAATTCACTCCTCTCGCAACGAATAGCGTGAACAGGAAACAAAAAAGGTAAAATACCAGGGTCATGGACAGGAAACCAGAGAGGTAATATACCAGGGTCATGGAGAGGAAACCAGAAAAGTAAGATACCAGGTTCATGGACGGGAAACCAGAAAGGTAATATACCAGGTTCATGGACGGGAAACCAGAGAGGTAATATACCAGGGTCATGGAGAGGAAACCAGAAAGGTAACATACCAGGTTCATGGACGGGAAACCAGAGAGGTTAAATACTAGGGTCATGGACAGGAAACCAGAGAGGTAAGATAACAGTGTCATGGACAGGAAACCAGAGAGGTAATATACCAGGGTCATAGACAGGAAACCAGAGAGGTAATATACCAGGGTCATGGACAGGAAACCAGAGAGGTAATATACCAGGGTCATGGAGAGGAAACCAGAAAGGTAAGATACCAGGTTCATGGGCTGGAAACCAGAGAGGTTAAATACCAAGGTCATGGACAGGAAACCAGAGAAGTAAGATACCAAGGTCATGGACAGGAAACCAGAGAGGTAATATACCAGGGTCATGGACAGGAAACCAGAGAGGTAATATACCAGGGTCATGGACAGGAAACCAGAGAGGCAAGATACCAGGGTCATTTAGAGAAAACCAGAGAGGTAAAATATCAGGGTCACGGAAAGGAAACCAGAGAGGTAATATACCTGGGTCATGGACAGGAAACCAGAGAGGAAATATATCAGGGTCATGGACTGGAAACCAGAGAGGTAAGATACCAGGGTCATGGAGAGGAAACCAGAAAGGTAATATACCAGGGTCATGTGTTCTGAATGTGTTAGAAATGAATTCTGAGCAGAAGCTCCCTCTGGTGGTTACAAACAGTACTGAACCATTCAATGAAGATTGTGAAGATTGGCAATCAGGAGTTACAGACTGGTCTTATATAAGGGAGGTTCCCTCCCATCAGGGTTGC
Source organism: Oophaga sylvatica (assembly GCA_033576555.1). NCBI lineage: Eukaryota > Metazoa > Chordata > Amphibia > Anura > Dendrobatidae > Oophaga > Oophaga sylvatica. Next base: position 165,103 of record JARQOD010000017.1, read on the forward strand.
GGTGATCAATTGTTCTTGTGTCAACTTTGGTCTCAACTTTGGTTCCTGGTTCACTTGGAGGCTTGCTGGGTCTTGCCTGCATCTTCTGCTTCTGCTTCCGAAACGCGCGTCGGGGTGGGCGGGAGACGCTGTGACACCCGGTATGTACCATGATTACCCTGCTAAAGTTTGGCATATGATTTACATCGTTACATGATCATTACATTATGTATCATGTTATGGCAGGTCTGATGGGGTTTCATGATCTTGTATGCCTCTAATATATTGTGGCCTTTACTTGTACATACCTGTCATCTACAATATATGGTGCTTCCGGATGTTGTCGCAGTTTTTTGCTGCCCGGGCTTATGTTGGATATGTGTGTAACTTTTAGGCCTTATGTTATCCCTTTTACCTTGTTATACTGATATTTAATAAAGGATTTTTCTATATAAGTCTTGTTGACATTTGCACTGATTTGTTTTGTCTTGGTATCTTTGATAATCTCAGTGTGTCATATATTATCCTATATGGACTAGTGATATAATGGTACTGACATTCATATACTATGTTGCATGATGATCTGTTACACTAGTTGCATGTGTTTTTCGTGCTATTATCTTCTGCTAGCAGATGGGATATTTTCTGCTTTTGTTTTTGTGCTTGCTTTTTGCATTTTTTCCTGCACTTCTGTGGAGGTCAGCCGGGTCCCCTCCGGGGGCTTGTGCTCCTCTCTGTTTGTCTGAGCCACTGTTGTTTGTTCATTTGCCTTTTCCAGTTTTTTCAGTGGCTGCGGCTTAGTTTTGTTACACCAGAGAACTAATTTAGGTGGTAGAGGTCGTGTGATCTCAGGTGTTTTTGCAATTAGTAGAGTTGGTATTTTTTAGGGTTTTTTGGACTGCAGTAAGTGTCCTTCCTATCCTTTTCTTTCTAGGAAGATTGGGCCCCAACGTTTGCTCATTCTATTTTCTGTCTGTGTCTGTATTTCCTCTTGTCTAACCGCCATTACATGTTTGGGGGCTTCCTATGTTCTTTGGGGATCTGGTCTGGGGCAGATAGCTTTCCTCTTTCTATCTTTAGGTGTAGTTAGCCTCTCAGGCTGTGACGAGGCGTCTAGGACCAACGTAGGTACGCTCCACGGCTGCCTTTAGTTGTGGTGGTTAGTCAGGGTACTGCAATTCAGTAGATTCCAACCTCTCTGGTGTATTGCCGTTTTTGCCTGCTCTCCTCAGCTACCAAATCATAACAGTATCACCGGCCCAAACTGAAAATTATATGGTACTCACAGAAGGGAAATATAGTGTAAAAAAAAAAAAAGTTGTCAGAGATGTCAGAGATTTTTTTTTCTGTTTGTTGCATTTTTTTTTCCCTCTTTTTCTCTGGGTGCTGAGGATTTTTTTTTTCTCTCAAAGGAGTTTGCACAGTTGTCTGGCCGTGTGGATCAGCTTGCCACTGAAGTTCGGAGTATTGCTACCTATCTTGCAGGGTTGCCGGTTGTGTAACCTAGGATCCCCATGCCAGATTTGTTTTTAGGGGATAGAGCTAAATTTCTGAATTTCAAAAATAACTGTAAGTTGTTTTTGCCTTAAAACCTAAGTCCTCAGGGAACGCAGCACAGCAGGTTCAAATTGTCATCTCTCTCCTGCGCGGCGATCCTCAGGATTGGGCTTTTTCCCTGACACCAGGGGACCCTGTTTTGAGTAATGATGCATTTTTTCTGGCTCTGGGGTTATTGTACAATGAACCTAATGTCACTGATCAAGCTGAAAAAACCTTGTTGGCATTAAATCAGGGGCTTGAGGACGCTGAGTTATACTGTCAGAAATTCCGAAAGTGGGCAGTCCTGACCAAATGGATGATGCTTTGGCAGCCCTTTTTCGGAAGGGTCTGTCAGAGAATGTAAAAATGTTATGTTGGGTTTCCCTGCTCCCTCTGGTCTCAATGATTCTATGTCATTAGTGATTCAAATTGACAGACGTTTGCGTGAGCGTAGAGGTATGCGTAGAATAGTGTTGCCTTGTGAACCAGCTTCTGAACCCATGCAGTGTGATAGAGTGGCTTCTGGGGCACAGCGTCATGAGTTTCGAAAATGCAATGGGTTATGTTTCTACTGTGGTGACGCCTCTCATGCTATTTCAGTCTGCCCTAAGCGGGGAAGACGTTTTTGCACGCTCAATTGTCTTGGGTAGTGTTCAGACTAAATTTCTGTTGACTGTTACCCTGATTTGCTCCCTGTCCACATTTTCTGCTCAGGCTTTTGTTGATTCGGGAGCAGCTATTAACCTGATGGATTTTGATTTTGCTAAACGTTGTGGGTTTCCCTTGATACCCCTACGGAAGTCTATTCCCCTACTGGGGATTGATTCTACCCCTTTGGCTGAGAATAAACCCCAGTTCTCTACTCAGGTGATAATGAGGGTTGAACCTGATCATCAGGAGAGTTGCAAATTTTTGGTGCTGTATAATCTGCATGACATTATTGTACTAGGTTTCCCTTGGTTACAGTCTCATAATCCTGTTTTGGATTGGAAATCTGTGTCTGTAACCAGTTGGGGCTGCCAATGTGTTAATGCCAACACTCCTGTTTTTTCTGCCTCTCCCCAGGCTCAGGATGTTCCTGACTTTTTGACTGATTTTTCTGATGTGTTTAGCGAAAGTAAATCTGCATCCTTGCCCCCCCATAGGAGCTATGACTGCGCTATTGAATTAGTGCCTGGTAGTAAATTCCCTAAAGGTCGCCTTTTTAACTTGTCTGTACCTGAACATGACGCTATGCGGTGTTATATCAAGGAGTCATTGGAGAAGGGTCATATCAGACCATACTCTTCACCCTTGGGTGCCGGTTTTTTCTTTGTGGCCAAAAAGGATGGTTCATTAAGGCCGTGTATTGATTATCGTCTCTTGAACAATATCACTGTGAAATATCAATATCCGTTACCCTTGATTTCTGACCTGTTTTCCAGGGTGAAAAGTGCTACTTGGTTTACCAAGCTTGACCTCAGGGGGGCGTATAACCTTATTCGCATTAAACACGGGGATGAATGGAAGACGGCATTTAATACCCCAGAGGGGCATTTTGAGTACCTAGTGATGCCCTTTGGGCTCACTAATGCTCCTTCCGTCTTCCAGTCCTTCATGAATGACATTTTCAGGGATTTTGTGGATAAATTTCTGATTGTTTATTTGGATGATATCTTGATTTTTTCCAATGACTGGGACTCTCATGTGAAACATGTTTGGACTGTGTTCCAGATTTTGAGAGAGAATGCTCTGTATGTGAAGGGATCAAAGTGTCTTTTTGGCGTACAGAGGATCTCATTTCTGGGATTCATTTTGTCCCCATCTGTTATTGAAATGGACCCGGTCAAGGTTCAGGCCATCTGTGATTGGGTCCAACCTACTTCATTAAAGGCTCTTCAGAGATTCTTGGGTTTTGCCAATTTTTATCGTAAATTTATTGGTAATTTCTCTGTTATTGTTAAACCATTGACTGATTTGACCAAAAAGGGTTCTGATGTGGTGAATTGGCCTCCTGAGGCAGTCTCTGCGTTTCAGGAACTTAAGCAGAGATTCACTTCTGCTCCTGTTCTACGGCAGCCTGATGTTTCTCTGCCATTTCAGGTGGACGTTGATGCCTCTGAAATTGGGGCAGGTGCCGCTTTGTCCCAAAGAGATCCAGAGACCTCTAAAAGTAACCCTTGTGCCTTTTTCTCTCGAAAATTTTCTCCAACTGAACGTAATTATGACGTGGGTAATCGGGAGTTATTGGCCATGAAGTGGGCTTTTGAAGAGTGGAGACATTGGCTGGAGGGAGCCAAACATCAGGTGGTGGTCCTCACGGACCATAAGAATCTGGTTTATCTGGAATCAGCCAAGCGACTTAATCCTAGACAGGCCAGGTGGGCCTTGTTTTTCACACGTTTCAATTTTGTGGTTTCCTTTCTTCCTGGCACTAAGAATGTTAAGGCGGATGCCCTCTCGAGGAGTTTCCTTGCGGACTCTCCTGAGTTATCTGATCCTGCTGTTATTTTGAAAGAGGGTGTAGTTCTTTCCGCCATCTCGCCCAATTTGAGACTGGCTCTGGAAGGGTGTCAGGAGGATAAACCCGAGCGCTGCCCTATTGGGAAATTGTTTGTCCCAGACCGGTGGAAAAAGAGTGTGATGTCTGAGATTCATTGTTCCGCGTTGGCCGGTCATCCCGGAATTTTTGGTACCAGAGACTTGGTTAGTCGGTCCTTTTGGTGGCCTACTTTGTCTCGTGACGTCAGGGAATTTGTGCAGTCCTGCGGGACTTGCTCTCGCTCCAAGCCTTGCTCTCGCTCTAGTGGTTTGTTGATGCCATTGCCTGTGCCCAAGAGACCATGGACCCATATCTCTATGGATTTCATTTCCGACCTCCCTGTTTCTCAGAGCATGACCGTTATCTGGGTGATTTGTGATAGGTTTTCCAAAATGATACATCTTGTGCCATTACCTAAGTTGCCTTCCTCCTCCGAATTGGTGCCTTTGTTACTTCAGCACGTGGTTCGGTTACACGGCATTCCTTAGAACATTGTGTCTGACAGAGGAGTCCAGTTTGTTTCCAGATTTTGGAGGACTTTTTGTTCTAAACTTGGTGTTCAATTGTCTTTCTCCTCGGCTTTTCATCCTCAGACCAAAGGACAAACTGAGAGAACAAACCAGACATTGGAGACTTATCTGAGATGCTTTGTGTCTGCTGATCAAGATGACTGGGTCTCTTTTTTGCCTTTGGCTGAGTTTGCTCTTAATAATAGGGCTAGCTCTGCCACTTTGATGTCTCCATTTTTCTGCAATTTTGGGTTTCACCCTTGATTTTCTTCGGGACAGACGGAGGCTTCTGTCTGTCCAGGTGTTGACTCTGTTGTGGAGCGTATGCAGCAGATTTGGGACCAGGTAGTGGAGAGGTTGTCCCTCTCTCAGGAGAGGGCCCAGCGGTTTGCCAACCGGCATAGGACTGATGGTCCTCGGTTTGAAGTGGGGGACTTGGTCTGGTTGTCCTCAAGAAATATCCCTATGAGAGTTGCATCTCCTAAGTTTAAGCCTAGGTTCATTGGACGTTATAAGATCATGGAGATTCTTAATCCTGTTTCCTTTCGTTTACTCTTCCAGGGACATTTAAGATCCATACGTGTTCCACATTTCCTTATTGAAGAGGTTTGTCGAGCAGTGGTTCCTATGGCTACGCCTCTTGACCATGTTTGGGTTGAGGCAATCTGGAGTAGTGGTGGAAAATATTGGATTCTCGTTTTTCTAGACGGAAACTCCAGTATTGGTTAACCCCTTCCCGCCCTGACGCGACGTCGGCGTCATGAAACCTGGGGCATCCCGACCCATGTCGCCGACTAGCGTCATGTAAAACAGGTTACTGCGGTCGGGTCGGGGTCACTGAAAGGTCCCCGACCCGCAGTAACAGGACCCTTACTGATCCCACGGCGGGATGTTCCCCCTGGAGATCCGCTCTGATTGGCTGTTAATGTGATTGCCATCAGCGATTGAATTTCACGCAGAAACGGGCGAGATTTCCTGCATCCAGCGGCCCGGTTTTGCTGCTGATTCCAGGGCGGAGACCGCGATCGGACCCTCCCACCATGTATCAAAATGGCGGATCCACGCGCGGTTTCCTGCGATCCCGCCGGTTTTCCTCTGTCCGCGGCGGATTCGCCCTGCTGATCCCGGCCAGATTTCCCTGGATCCTCCGGCGGCCGGATTTCGGCGCCGCATCGGAATGCGGCGGCAGTTGCGCCCGGCGGATGCGCGCCCCTTGATTTTCCGGCTGCCTGATTTTCCGCGGTAGACTTTTTTTTTTCCGCTGCTGATCCGCAACTGATTTTGACCCTGCGGATTCGCGGCGGGATCCGCGGCGGATTTCGCTGATGATCCGCGGCGGATTTCGCTGCTGGCGCTGATCCGCGGCGGGATTTCGCTGCTGATCCGCGCGGGATTTTCGCTGCTGATCCGCGACGGATTTCGCTGCGGATCCGCGGCTGATTTCGCTGCGGATCCGCTACTGATTTCGCTGCGATCCGCGGCGGATTTCGCCTGCGATGCGCAACTGATTTTGCTGCTGATTCGCGACTGATTCTGCGTGGATTTCGCTGCGATCCGCGGCGGATTTCGCTGCTGATCCGCGGCGGTTTTCGCTGCTGATCCGCGCTGATGTTCGCTGCGGATCCGCGCTGATTTCGCTGCGGATCCGCACTGATTTCGTTGCTGAACGCGGCGGATTTCGCTGCGATCCGCGCGGATTTCGCTGCTGATCCGCGACTGTTTTTGCTGCTGATTCGCGGCGGATTCGCTGCTGATCCGCGGCGGATTTCGCTGCGATCCGCGCGGATTTCGCTGCTGATCCGCGGCGGATTTCGCTGCTGATCCGCGCGGATTTCGCTGGCGGATCCGCACTGATTTCGCTGGGATCCGCGCTGATTTCGCTGCGGAACGCGGCGGATTTTGCTGCGGATCCGCGGCGGATTTTGCTGCGGATCTCGTCTTCGCGTGATCCGCGGCTGATTTCGCTGCGATTCCGCGACTGATTTTGCTGCTGATCCGAAGCGGATTTTCGCTGCTGATCCGCGCGGTTTCGCTGCTGATCCGCGGCGGATTTCGCTGCTGATCCGCGCGGATTTCGCTGCTGATCCGCGGCGGATTCCTGCTGCCGCGCGATTTTTCGCATTGCTGATCCTCGGCGGATTTCGCTGCGGATTCGCGGCGGATTCGCTGCGGATCGCGGCTGATTTCGCTGCTGATCCGCGGCAGATTTGCTGCTGATCCGCGAACTGATTTTACTGCTGATTCGCGCGGATCCGCGGCGGATTTCGCTGCTGATCCGCGGCGGATTTCGCTGCTGATCCGCGGCGGATTTCGCTGCGATCCGCACGGATTTCGCTGCGGATCCGCTACTGATTTCGCTGCGGATCCGCTACTGATTTCGCTGCGGATCCGCGGCGGATTTCGCTGCGGATCCGCGGCGGATTTTGCTGCTGATCCGCGACTGATTTTGCTGCTGATTCGCTGCGGATCCGCGGCGGATTTCGCTGCTGATCCGCGGCTGATTTCGCTGCTGATCCGCGGCTGATTTCGCTGCTGATCCGCGCTGATTTCGCTGCTGATCCGCGGCTGATTTCGCTGCTGATCCACTGCGGATTCGCTGCTGATCCGCGCGGATTCGCCGCTGATCCGCGGTGATTTCGCCGCTGATCCCGGCGGATTTCGCCGCTGATCCGCGGCGGATTTCGCTGCTGATCCGCGGCGGATTTTGTTGCTGATCCGCGCGGATTTTGCTGCGGATCCGCGGCTGATTATCTGCTGATTCATCTGCGCTAGCGGGTATAGCATAACGCGATCGCGTTATGCTATACCGTTACCAGCCGGTCAACGCTACGTGTTGAACGGGCTGGTAAAACGCAATATGAACCCAGCCTTAGGGTTAGAACTAGGGTTAGGGTTAGCATTAGGGTTAAGGTTAGAATTACGGTTAGGGTTGGAATTTGAGTTAGGGTTGGAATTAGGGTTAGTGGTTAGGCTTGTAGTTAGGTTTATGGTTAGAGTTGGGATTAGGGTTAGGGTGTGTTGGGGTTAGGGTTATGATTAGGGTTTGTATTAGGGTTAGGTGTGTGTAGGGGTTAGGGTTGGGGTTAGGGTGTGTTGGGGTTAGTGTTGGAGTTAGAATTGAGGGGTTTCCACTATTTAGGCACATCAGGGGGTCTCCATACGCGACATGGCGCCACCATTGATTCCTGCAAATTTTGCGTTCAAAAAGTCAAACAGTGCTCCCTTTATTCCAAGCCCCGACGTATGCCCAAACAGTGGTTTATCCCCACATATGAGGTATCAGCGTACTCGGGAAAAATTGCACAACAACTTTGGGGTTCTAATTTCTCCTGTTAACATTGGGAAAAAAAATTGGTGACTAAAAATTATTTTTGTGGAAAAAAAATGATTTTATATTTTCACGGCTCTGCGTTATAAACTTCTGTGAAGGACTTGGAGATTCAAAGTGCTTATCACACATCTATAGGAGTTCCTTGGGGGATCTAGTTTCAAAATGGGGTCACTTGTGGGGAGTTTCTACTGTTTAGGCACATCAGGGACTCTGCAAACGTAACATGACGCCCGAAGACCATTCCATCAAGTGGGCATTTCAAAACGTCACTACTTCCCATCCGAGCCCCGACGTGTGCCCATACAGTAGTTTTTCTCCCACATATGGGATATCAGCATACTCAGGACAAATTGGACAACAACTTTTGGGGTCTAATTTCTCATGTTACCCTTGAGAAAATAAAAAAATTGGGGACTAAAAGATCCTGATTGTGGAAAAAATATGATTTTTTTATTTTCATGCCGGGCGTTATAAATTCTGTGTAGCCCTTGGGGGTTCAAAGTGCTCACCACACATCTAGATAAGTTCTTTGCAGGGTCTAGTTTCCTAAATGGGGTCACTTGTGGGGAGTTTCTACTGTTTAGGCACATCAGGGGCTCTGCAAACGTAACAAGATGCCCGCAGACCATTCCATCAAGTCGGCATTTCAAAGCGTCACCACATCCCTTCCGAGTCCTGACGTGTGCCCAAACAGTGGTTCCCCCCCACATATGGGGTACTAGCATACTCAGGACAAACTGGACAACAACTTTTGGGGTCCAATTTCTCCTGTAACCATTGTGAAAATAAAAAATAGTGGGCTAAAAAATCATTTTTTGAGAAAAAAAATGATTTTTTATTTTCACAGCTCTGCGTTATAAACTTCTGTGAAGCACCTGGGGGTTCAAAGTTCTCACTATGCATCTAGATAAGTTCCTTAGGGGTCTAGTTTTCCAAAATGGGGTCACTTGTGGGAGAGCTCCAATGTTTAGGCACACAGGGACTCTCCAAATGCGACATGGCAATCGCTAAATATTCCAGCATATTTTCCATTCAAAAAGTCAAATGGCGCTCCTTCCTTTCTGAGCCCTGCCATGCGCCCAAACAGTGGTTTATGACCACATATGAGGTATCTGTGTACTCAGTAGAAATTGCCCAACAAATTTTAGGATCCAATTTATACTGTTGCCCATGTGAAAATGAAAAAAACTGAGGCTAAAGAAAATTTTTGTGAAAAAAAGTACTTTCTTTTTTTTACGGATCAATTTGTGAAGCACCTGGAGGTTCAAAGTGCTCACTATGCATCTAGATAAGTTCCTTAGGGGGTCTAGTTTCCAAAATGGGGTCACTTGTGGGGGAGCTCCAATGTTTAGGCACACAGGGACTCTCCAAATGCGAAATGGCAACCGCTAAATATTCCAGCATATTTTCCATTCAAAAAGTCAAATGGCGCTCCTTCCCTTCTGAGCCCTGCCGTGCGCCCAAACAGTGGTTTATGACCACATATGAGGTATCTATGTACTCAGGAGAAATTGCCCAACAAATTTTAGGATCCAATTTATACTGTTGCCCATGTGAAAATGAAAAAAACTGAGGCTAAAAGAAAATTTTTGTGAAAAAAAAAGTACTTTCTTTTTTTACGGATCAATTTGTGAAGCACCTGGAGGTTCAAAGTGCTCACTATGCATCTAGATAAGTTCCTTAGGGGTCTAGTTTCCAAAATGGGGTCACTTGTGGGGGAGCTCCAATGTTTAGGCACACAGGGACTCTCCAAATGCGACATGGCAACCGCTAAATATTCCAGCATATTTTCCATTCAAAAAGTCAAATGGCGCTCCTTCCCTTCTGAGCCCTGCGGTGCGCCCAAACAGTGGTTTATGACCACATATGAGGTATCTGTGTACTCAGGAGAAATTGCCCAACAAATTTTAGGATCCAATTTATACTGTTGCCCATGTGAAAATGAAAAAAACTGAGGCTAAAAGAAAATTTTTGTGAAAAAAAAAGTACTTTCTTTTTTTTACGGATCAATTTGTGAAGCACCTGGGGGTTCAAAGTGCTCACTATGCATCTAGATAAGTTCCTTAGAGGGTCTAGTTTCCAAAATGGGGTCACTTGTGGGGGAGCTCCAATGTTTAGGCACACAGGACTCTCCAAATGCGACATGGCAACCGCTAAATATTCCAGCATATTTTCCATTCAAAAAGTCAAATGGCGCTCCTTCCCTTCTGAGCCCTGCCGTGCGCCCAAACAGTGGTTTATGACCACATATGAGGTATCTGTGTACTCAGGAGAAATTGCCCAACAAATTTTAGGATCCAATTTATACTGTTGCCCATGTGAAAATGAAAAAAACTGAGGCTAAAAGAAAATTTTTGTGAAAAAAAAGTACTTTCTTTTTTTACGGATCAATTTGTGAAGCACCTGGGGTTCAAAGTGCTCACTATGCATCTAGATAAGTTCCTTAGAGGGTCTAGTTTCCAAAATGGGGTCACATGTGGGGGAGCTCCAATGTTTAGGCACACAGGGACTCTCCAAATGCGACATGGCAACCGCTAAATATTCCAGCATATTTTCCATTCAAAAAGTCAAATGGCGCTCCTTCCCTTCTGAGCCCTGCCGTGCGCCCAAACAGTGGTTTATGACCACATATGAGGTATCTGTGTACTCAGGAGAAATTGCCCAACAAATTTTAGGATCCATTTTATCCTGATGCCCATGTAAAAATGAAAAAATTGATGCTAAAAGAAAATTTTTGTTGGAAAAATTAAAATGTCCATTTTTTCCTTCCACGTTGCTTTAGTTCCTGTGAAGCACCTGAAGGGTTAATAATCTTCTTGAATGTAGTTTTGAGTAGCTTGAGGGGTGCAGTTTTTATAAAGGTGTCACTTTTGGGTATTTTCTGCCATATAGACCCCTCAAAGTGACTTCAAATGTGAGGTGGTCCCTAAAAAAAATGGTTTTGTAAATTTTGATGTAAAAAGGAGAAATCGCTGGTCAACTTTTAACCCTTATAACTTCCTAACAAAAAAAAATGTTGTTCCCAAAATTGTGCTGATGTAAAGTAGACATGTGGGAAATGTTATTTATTAACTATTTTGTGCCACATAACTCTCTGGTTTAACAGAATAAAAATTAAAAATTTGAAAATTACAAAATTTTCAGAATTTTCGCCAAATTTCCATTTTTTTCACAAATAAACGCAAAAATTATCGACCTTAATTTACCACTAACATGAAGCCCAATATGTCACGAAAAAACAATCTCAGAATCGCTAGGATCCGTTGAACGTTCCTGAGTTATTACCTCATAAAGGGACACTGGTCAGAATTGCAAAAAATGGCAAGGTCTTTAAGGTCAAAATAGGCTGGGTCATGAAGGGGTTAAGTGGAGAGGTTATGGTCAGGAGGACAATTCTTGGGTGTTTGCTTCGGACATCCATGCTAGGAGACTGATCCGTGCGTATCACAGAGCTCATCCTGACCGACCTGGTTGCCCAAATGAGGGTTCGGTGACCCCTCCTCAAGGGGGGGGTACTGTTGTGAATGTGTTAGAAATGAATTCTGAGCAGAAGCTCCCTCTGGTGGTTACAAACAGTACTGAACCATTCAATGAAGATTGTGAAGATTGGCAATCAGGAGTTACAGACTGGTCTTATATAAGGGAGGTTCCCTCCCATCAGGGTTGCCGGTGATCAATTGTTCTTGTCTCAACTTTGGTTCCTGGTTCACTTGGAGGCTTGCTGGGTCTTGCCTGCATCTTCTGCTAGCAGATGGGATATTTTCTGCTTTTGTTTTTGTGTTTGCTTTTTGCATTTTTTCCTGCACTTCTGTGGAGGTCAGCCGGGTTCCCTCCGGGGGCTTGTGCTCCTCTCGGTTTGTCTGAGCCACTGTTGTTTGTTCATTTGCCTTTTCCAGTTTTTTCAGTGGCTGCGGCTTAGTTTTGTTACACCAAAGAACTAATTTAGGTGGTAGAGGTCGTGTGATCTCAGGTGTTTTTGCAATTAGTAGAGTTGGTATTTTTTTTAGGGTTTTTGGATTGCAGTAAGTGTCCTTCCTATCCTTTTCTTTCTAGGAAGATTGGGCCCCAACGTTTGCTCATTCTATTTTCTGTCTGTGTCTGTATTTCCTCTTGTCTAACCGCCATTACATGTTTGGGGGCTTCCTATGTTCTTTGGGGATCTGGTCTGGGGCAGATAGCTTTCCTCATTCTATCTTTAGGTGTAGTTAGCCTCTCAGGCTGTGACGAGGCATCTAGGACCAACGTAGGTACGCTCCACGGCTGCCTTTAGTTGTGGTGGTTAGTCAGGGTACTGCAATCCAGTAGATTCCAACTTCTCTGGTGTATTGCCGTTTTTGCCTGCTCTCCTCAGCTACCAAATCATAACAGTATCACCGGCCCAAACTGAAAATTATATGGTACTCACCGAAGGGAAAAATAGTGTAAAAAAAAAAAAAAAGTTGTCAGAGTTGTTAGAGATTTATTTTTTCTGTTTGTTGCATTTTTTTTTCCCTCTTTTTCTCTGGGTGCTGAGGATTTTTTTTCTCTTCAAAGGAGTTTGCACAGTTGTCTGGCCGTGTGGATCAGCTTGCCACTGAAGTTCGGAGTATTGCTACCTATCTTGCAGGGTTGCCGGTTGTGGAACCTAGGATCCCCATGCCAGATTTGTTTTTAGGGGATAGAGCTAAATTTCTGAATTTCAAAAATAACTGTAAGTTGTTTTTTGCCTTAAAACCTAAGTCCTCAGGGAACGCAGCACAGCAGGTTCAAATTGTCATCCCTCTCCTGCACGGCGATCCTCAGGATTGGGCTTTTTCCCTGACACCAGGGGACCCTGTTTTGAGTAATGATGCATTTTTTCTGGCTCTGGGGTTATTGTACGATGAACCTAATGTCACTGATCAAGCTGAAAAAACCTTGTTGGCATTAAATCAGGGGCTTGAGGACGCTGAGTTATACTGTCAGAAATTCCGAAAGTGGGCAGTCCTGACCAAATGGAATGATGATGCTTTGGCAGCCCTTTTTCGGAAGGGTCTGTCAGAGAATGTAAAAGATGTTATGTTGGGTTTCCTTGCTCCCTCTGGTCTCAATGATTCTATGTCATTAGTGATTCAAATTGACAGACGTTTGCGTGAGCGTAGAGGTATGCGTGGAATAGTGTTGTCTTGTGAACCAGCTTCTGAACCCATGCAGTGTGATAGAGTGGCTTCTGGGGCACAGCGTCATGAGTTTCAAAAATGCAATGGGTTATGTTTCTACTGTGGTGACGCCTCTCATGCTATTTCAGTCTGCCCTAAGCGGGGAAGACGTTTTGCATGCTCAATTGTCTTGGGTAGTGTTCAGACTAAATTTCCGTTGACTGTTACCCTGATTTGCTCCCTGTCCATATTTTCTGCTCAGGCTTTTGTTGATTCGGGAGCAGCTATTAACCTGATGGATTTTGATTTTGCTAAACATTGTGGGTTTCCCTTGATACCCCTACGGAAGTCTATTCCCCTACTGGGGATTGATTCTACCCCTTTGGCTGAGAATAAACCCCAGTTCTCTACTCAGGTGATAATGAGGGTTGAACCAGATCATCAGGAGAGTTGCAAATTTTTGGTGCTGTATAATCTGCATGACATTATTGTACTAGGTTTCCCTTGGTTACAGTCTCATAATCCTGTTTTGGATTGGAAATCTGTGTCTGTAACCAGTTGGGGCTGCCAATGTGTTAATGCCAACACTCCTGTTTTTTCTGCCTCTCCCCAGGCTCAGGATGTTCCTGACTTTTTGACTGATTTTTCTGATGTGTTTAGCGAAAGTAAATCTGCATCCTTGCCCCCCCATAGGAGCTATGACTGCGCTATTGAATTAGTGCCTGGTAGTAAATTCCCTAAAGGTCGCCTTTTTAACTTGTCTGTACCTGAACATGACGCTATGCGGTCTTATATCAAGGAGTCATTGGAGAAGGGTCATATCAGACCATACTCTTCACCCTTGGGTGCCGGTTTTTTCTTTGTGGCCAAAAAGGATGGTTCATTAAGGCCGTGTATTGATTATCGTCTCTTGAACAATATCACTGTGAAATATCAATATCCGTTACCCTTAATTTCTGACCTGTTTTCCAGGGTGAAAAGTGCTACTTGGTTTACCAAGCTTGACCTCAGGGGGGCGTATAACCTTATTCGCATTAAACACGGGGATGAATGGAAGACGGCATTTAATACCCCAGAGGGGCATTTTGAGTACCTAGTGATGCCCTTGGGCTCACTAATGCTCCTTCCGTCTTCCAGTCCTTCATGAATGACATTTTCAGGGATTTTGTGGATAAATTTCTGATTGTTTATTTGGATGATATCTTGATTTTTTCCAATGACTGGGACTCTCATGTGAAACATGTTCGGACTGTGTTCCAGATTTTGAGAGAGAATGCTCTGTATGTGAAGGGATCAAAGTGTCTTTTTGGCGTACAGAGGATCTCATTTCTGGATTCATTTTGTCCCCATCTGTTATTGAAATGGACCCGGTCAAGGTTCAGGCCATCTGTGATTGGGTCCAACCTACTTCATTAAAGGCTCTTCAGAGATTCTTGGGTTTTGCCAATTTTTATCGTAAATTTATTGGTAATTTCTCTGTTATTGTTAAACCATTGACTGATTTGACCAAAAAGGGTTCTGATGTGGTGAATTGGCCTCCTGAGGCAGTCTCTGCGTTTCAGGAACTTAAGCAGAGATTCACTTCTGCTCCTGTTCTACGGCAGCCTGATGTTTCTCTGCCATTTCAGGTGGACGTTGATGCCTCTGAAATTGGGGCAGGTGCCGCTTTGTCCCAAAGAGATCCAGAGACCTCTAAAAGTAACCCTTGTGCCTTTTTCTCTCGAAAATTTTCTCCAACTGAACGTAATTATGACGTGGGTAATCGGGAGTTATTGGCCATGAAGTGGGCTTTTGAAGAGTGGAGACATTGGCTGGAGGGAGCCAAACATCAGGTGGTGGTCCTCACGGACCATAAGAATCTGGTTTATCTGGAATCAGCCAAGCGACTTAATCCTAGACAGGCCAGGTGGGCCTTGTTTATCACACGTTTTAATTTTGTGGTTTCCTTTCTTCCTGGCACTAAGAATGTTAAGGCGGATGCCCTCTCGAGGAGTTTCCTTGCGGACTCTCCTGAGTTATCTGATCCTGCTGTTATTTTGAAAGAGGGTGTAGTTCTTTCCGCCATCTCGCCCAATTTGAGACTGGCTCTGGAAGGGTGTCAGGAGGATAAACCCGAGCGCTGCCCTATTGGGAAATTGTTTGTCCCAGACCGGTGGAAAAAAGAGTGTGATGTCTGAGATTCATTGTTCCGCGTTGGCCGGTCATCCCGGAATTTTTGGTACCAGAGACTTGGTTAGTCGGTCCTTTTGGTGGCCTACTTTGTCTCGTGACGTCAGGGAATTTGTGCAGTCCTGCGGGACTTGCTCTCGCTCCAAGCCTTGCTCTCGCTCTAGTGGTTTGTTGATGCCATTGCCTGTGCCCAAGAGACCATGGACCCATATCTCTATGGATTTCATTTCCGACCTCCCTGTTTCTCAGAGAATGACCGTTATCTGGGTGATTTGTGATAGGTTTTCCAAAATGATACATCTTGTGCCATTACCTAAGTTGCCTTCCTCCTCCGAATTGGTGCCTTTGTTCCTTCAGCACGTGGTTCGGTTACACGGCATTCCTGAGAACATTGTGTCTGACAGAGGAGTCCAGTTTTTTTCCAGATTTTGGAGGACTTTTTGTTCTAAACTTGGTGTTCAATTGTCTTTCTCCTCGGCTTTTCATCCTCAGACCAATGGACCAAACCAGACATTGGAGACTTATCTGAGATGCTTTGTGTCTGCTGATCAAGATGACTGGGTCTCTTTTTTGCCTTTGGCTGAGTTTGCTCTTAATAATAGGGCTAGCTCTGCCACTTTGATGTCTCCATTTTTCTGCAATTTTGGGTTTCACCCTCGATTTTCTTCGGGACAGACGGAGGCTTCTGTCTGTCCAGGTGTTGACTTGTTGTGGAGCGTATGCAGCAGATTTGGGACCAGGTAGTGGAGAGGTTGTCCCTCTCTCAGGAGAGGGCCCAGCGGTTTGCCAACCGGCATAGGACTGATGGTCCTCGGTTTGAAGTGGGGGACTTGGTCTGGTTGTCCTCAAGAAATATCCCTATGAGAGTTGCATCTCCTAAGTTTAAGCCTAGGTTCATTGGACTTTATAAGATCATGGAGATTCTTAATCCTGTTTCCTTTCGTTTACTTCTTCCAGGGACATTTAAGATCCATAACGTGTTCCACAAGTCCTTATTGAAGAGGTTTGTCGAGCCAGTGGTTCCTATGGCTGCGCCTCCTGACCCTGTTTTGGTTGAGGGCAATCTGGAGTATGTGGTTGAGAAAATATTGGATTCTCGTTTTTCTAGACGGAAACTCCAGTATTTGGTTAAGTGGAGAGGTTATGGTCAGGAGGACAATTCTTGGGTGTTTGCTTCGGACATCCATGCTAGGAGACTGATCCGTGCGTATCACAGAGCTCATCCTGACCGACCTGGTTGCCCAAATGAGGGTTCGGTGACCCCTCCTCAAGGGGGGGGTACTGTTGTGAATGTGTTAGAAATGAATTCTGAGCAGAAGCTCCCTCTGGTGGTTACAAACAGTACTGAACCATTCAATGAAGATTGTGAAGATTGGCAATCAGGAGTTACACACTGGTCTTATATAAGGGAGGTTCCCTCCCATCAGGGTTGCCGGTGATCAATTGTTCTTGTCTCAACTTTGGTTCCTGGTTCACTTGGAGGCTTGCTGGGTCTTGCCTGCATCTTCTGCTAGCAGATGGGATATTTTCTGCTTTTGTTTTTGTGTTTGCTTTTTGCATTTTTTCCTGCACTTCTGTGGAGGTCAGCCGGGTCCCCTCCGGGGGCTTGTGCTCCTCTCGGTTTGTCTGAGCCACTGTTGTTTGTTCATTTGCCTTTTCCAGTTTTTTCAGTGGCTGCGGCTTAGTTTTGTTACACCAGAGAACTAATTTAGGTGGTAGAGGTCGTGTGATCTCAGGTAGTTTTGCAATTAGTAGAGTTGGTATTTCTTTAGGGTTTTTTGGATTGCAGTAAGTGTCCTTCCTATCCTTTTCTTTCTAGGAAGATTGGGCCCCAACGTTTGCTCATTCTATTTTCTGTCTGTGTATTTTCTCTTGTCTAACAGCCATTACATGTTTGGGGGCTTCCTATGTTCTTTTGGGATCTGCTCCGGGGCAGATAGCTTTCCTCATTCTATCTTTAGGTGTAGTTAGCCTCTCAGGCTGTGACGAGGCGTCTAGGACCAACGTAGGTACGCTCCACGGCTGCCTTTAGTTGTGGTGGTTAGTCAGGGTACTGCAATCCAGTAGATTCCAACCTCTCTGGTGTATTGCCGTTTTTGCCTGCTCTGCTCAGCTACCAAATCATAACAGTCATGGACAGGAAACCAAAGAGGTAATATACCAGGGTCATGGGCAGGAAACCAGAGAGGTAATATACCTGGTCATGGACAGAAAACCTGAGAGGTAATATACCAGGGTCATGGACAGGAAAGCAGAGAGTTAATATACCAGGGTCATGGACAGGAAACCAGAGAGGTAAGAAACCAGAGTCAGAATCATGAGTTCCAGAATAAATGATTGCATCGTTTCTTATGTACTGATGAGTATTTTTGTGGCTATTTAAATGTATAAATATTTTTAACCATGTTAATTTAATTTATATTTTATTCTAATTGTTTGAATAAAAATAATTCTAATCTCAAACTTCACTGCGTGAGGAACAGGCACAAACAGCAGTAAATCACCAGAATGACCGGAACTCTGCGTCAGAGCTGGGAATCCGCTCCCGCTAAGGTCTGAAAGTGAGGTGAACGGAGTTCAATATCGTGGGAATCCATTCTGCTCACACATAGCAGTATGGACAGGAGATCAGAACCACAATGTACCAGGGCCACAGAGAGAAACATGGGTTCGAAGTCCTGTTAAACTAGAAACCAGGAACATCAAGGAATTTATGGAAAAAAAGAGAGAAAATTGGGACGGAAAGAAAAAGAGGAACATTTTTCATATTAGACTTAATATATACCTGGCTTGGTTTTAATAAGGAGGAAAGGGGGGAAAGGAAGTAAAATAGGGAATTGTGGCTGGGGAGAGAAAGCACAGTAGGTGCTCATCCGCGCTGATTCTACCTGCAAGAATCTTCTTATGGGAGAGAAAAGGGGGAACTAAAATATATTTGATCACTTATATTATATTTATAGCTAATTTATAACCCAAACTTGTTAATTTTGTGGATGTGTCTGGCCTTAGAGAGACAATCACAGGGAGTGAGTGTGTAGGCAAAATAGTATTTTGACGCTGTCACTACTTCAAATAGAGTCTTCATTGCTAGTGCATAAATCAAGAAGCAGTAGAATGTGGCAAACCCCACAATGTCCACCTACCAAAGAGGCAAACACAGACAAGACAGAGCTATAGAGATGATTACATTACCCAAATGCACCCTTTTACACACGTTTGCTTGTAATGGTTTCTAAGAAAGCATTACAAGCGAAACGTGCGTAATGTGAGGTTTGCCACGTTCTGCTGCTTCTGGGTTTATGCACCAGCAATGAGGACTCTATTTTGAAGCTGTGACCGTGTCGTGCTCATAATGCCACACATGCCCTATGGAATCGGGTTTATAACATTTATTGTGTGTAATGTTTTTTGAATGTTTACATGAGCACTGTCACTTTATTAGTCTAAAATTTAATATTTATTCATGTGTGGATTGTAAACCCGTTCTATATATTTTTTATATCTGGGTTTGTTGTGAACTGCTATTTACCACTCAGCGGAGACCGTACACCTGGGATTGTTAAGGATATAGGATGATATGGTATATAATTGTTATACTTCTTCCATATGGACTTTCCACATAAAATTATATATGTGTAAATGATTTTTCTAAACTATACTTTGGAACAGATTTCCAGATTTTGTTGAAATAAAGATATTGTGTTTCATACTGAAATTGTGTTTATGGGAGTAATGTTTGTAGGCTATGTTGTTGATTTCTACTCCTGAATATATGGAGGACATCGTTTGAGCTTTTTATTTAAGGTTAGACAAAGCAACTACATATTGCGATAAAAGGCGTATACATGATAACCTCATACTGCAGGGAAAGACCATCAAGAAAGTGATAATACAGCATGAGACTGTTTAGGAGTAGTTCACCAAACTCCATTACAATCCATAAATCCCCATGTCCCTTTTAACTAATGTCATTACTCACATAACTCTTCACATATTGGCAACTGTATTGTCCTTGTCACAGTGTCACAGACACTACTTACTACCATATGACACCACTTATTTACGCTCACAATGCCCTGCAGCTACTCCTATTAACATGTGTGTATGCCAACAATACCTGCTAATGGCTCCGATTTCATTTTATGTCTCCATTCTGGCTAGAGCTCCCATAACGGCATCTCATTAGCTGCAAAGTTAGTTAGCAAAAGTTTTTCCAAGATGGCAGCTCAGTCCGACATGGCTGTTCAACAATTTAGTACTGATCATTCTCGTACAATGAGTGTTTTTATTTTAACGTGGCCAAACATGAGGAATAACAAGGGGTTGTCCTAGTAGTGGTTAACCCCTTCAAGAAAATACAATTTTCAGTTAAAATATATCCCACATTAAGAACATGAAAAAGGCTTCTCCCCTGTGTGAGTTCTTTGGTGTATAACAAGACTCAATTTCCGGGTAAAACATTTCCCACATTCTGAACAGCAAAAAGGCTTCTCCCCTGTGTGAGTTCTCTGGTGCCTAACCAAATCTACTTTCTGGTTAAAACATTTCCCACATTCTGAACAGCAAAAAGGCTTCTCCCCTGTGTGAGTTCTCTGGTGAGAAACAAGACGTGATTTTTCAAAACATTTCCCACATTCTGAACAGGAAAAAAGCTTCTCCCCTGTGTGTCTTCTCTGGTGATTAACCAAATCTACTTTCTGTTTAAAACATTTCCCACATTCTGAACAGCAAAAAGGCTTCTCCCCTGTGTGAGTTATCTGGTGAGAAACAAGATGTGATTTATGTACAAAACATTTCCCACATTCTGAACAGCAAAAAGGCTTCTCCCCTGTGTGAGTTCTCTGGTGAGAAACAAGATGTGATTTATGTACAAAACATTTTCCACATTCTGAACAGGAAAAAGGCTTCTCCCCTGTGTGACTTCTCTTGTGCCTAACCAAATCTACTTTATGTTTAAAACATTTCCCACATTCTGAACAGCAAAAAGGCTTCTCCCTGTGTGAGTTATCTGTGAGAACAAATGTGATTTATGTACAAAACATTTCCCACATTTGAACAGCAAAAAGGCTTCTCCCTGTGTGAGTTCTCTCGTGCTAACCAATGGCTTTTGGTTAAAACATTTCCCACATTCTGAACAGCAAAAAGGCTTCTCCCCTGTGTGAGTTCTTTGGTGTATAACAAGACTCAATCTCCAGTTAAAACATTTCCCACATTCTGAACAGCAAAAAGGCTTCTCCCCTGTGTGAGTTCTCTGGTGCCTAACCAAATCTACTTTCTGGTTAAAACATTTCCCACATTCTGAACAGCAAAAAGGCTTCTCCCCTGTGTGAGTTCTCTGGTGAGAAACAAGACGTGATTTATGTACAAAACATTTCCCACATTCTGAACAGCAAAAAGACTTCTCCCCTGTGTGAGTTCTCTGGTGAGAAACAAGACGTGATTTATGTACAAAACATTTCCCACATTCTGAACAGCAAAAAGACTTCTCCCCTGTGTGAGTTCTCTGGTGAGAAACAAGACGTGATTTATGTACAAAACATTTCCCACATTCTGAACAGCAAAAAGACTTCTCCCCTGTGTGAGTTCTCTGATGTCTAACAAGATGTGCTTTCTGGTTAAAATATTTCCCACATTCTGAACAGCAAAAAGGCTTCTCCCCTGTGTGAGTTCTCTGGTGCAAAACCAAAGTTGATTTCTGGTTAAAACATTTCCCACATTCTGAACACGAATAAGGCTTCTCCCCTGTGCACGTTCTCTGGTGCTTAACAAAATCTGATTTCCGGTAAAAATATTTCCTACATTCTGAACAGCAAGAAGGCTTCTCCTCTGTGTAAGTTCTCTTGTGCTTAACCAAAACTGATTTCTGGTTAAAACATTTCCCACATTCTACACATGAATATTTATTCTCTGCTGTGTGAATTATTTTATGTTTAAGAAAAGTTTTTTCGAGAAAACTATTTCCACATTCTGAATATGAAAATGGCTTTTTTCCTTTAGAATCAGTTAGTTTTTTAATGCTTATATTGTGACTTTGATATTCCTTAGTACTTGGTAATGAACTAGAAGACAGAACCTGTTTCAAAGAATCAGAAGACAAATCTTTGCTGTGAAGGGATGATGGTATATCTGGAGTAATGGCATTCACTTCAATTATATCCTGGGTACTCGCAAGATCATCAGATTTAAAAATCGAAGATGTCAGCTTTCCCTCTGATCTCTTGGTACAGTCATCTGCTAAAAATAAAACCAATTATTAATTTTGAATAAAATATCCTCAAATTTAATACTTTTAAACATTTCTATTTAAGCTGTCCATAATAACTACAAGCTTTTTACAAATATTGAATTATTCACCAAGACAATGACAGTTCACAGTCTAATTGAAAGCCTCATAACATGAACCAGTGGATCATGGTGTTCAACGGTTTGTTCATTCTGCCTCACATGGAACATGGAATAAAATGCCACCAAACAATATTATATAGGTGAAAATTATACCAATAAAACTTCTACTCATCTCATGAAATAAAAGACACCACTAAGTTGTTCCATCATCTGTCAGAGGAGAAAAGTTTCCACATTATTAGTGGCTCAAAGCTCTTGAAAGCAACATGGCCTTCATAAACCAATCCAGCAATATCCGCTCTCCCAAAGTCAAATTCCCACTCGCTTCTCAGCCTTGCAGTGTGCCCAAACCACAATTAGCATCCATATATTTGGCATTACTAGGAGATGAACCCACTTAATTTACGGTGTGTGTCTCCTGGAGCGCTGTGTGTTGGATAATAAAATGGAAAATGTGCAATTTTCACATTGCAACATCCAGTGCAAGCTAATTTCCATGAAGTGGCTGTGGAGTCAAAATAGTCACTACACCCATAGAATAATTCACTGAGGGTTATAATGTCCAAAATGGAGTCACTTTATGAGGATTTCTACTGCTTTAGTTTTCTGTAGTTTTGTTATATTAGGGCATCTGCAAATTGTGTGTCCCCTCTCCACTGCTCCTGCGATGTTTGATTCCATCACCAGGCAGCGCCTTATTTATTGTGCAGGCATTGCTGGTAATAGAGGAGACGTCAAAACCAGAAGCTCTAGGTGGTGTTGGCTCTGTCCAGCCACTAAGGGTCCCTGAGACCAGTAGTACCATTCAGTCTGGCACTATGGGTTTGTGTGCGGTCCAGCTGGGGCAATCTGCTACCTGCTCAAGCCAATTGTAAAGCACCAAACCCTACTAAAGCTTGAAGCATATTGCCGGAAGCTGCCAGTTACAGCCTTGTTCTCCTCTGGTTCAGTCCTCTGTGCTCAGCTCCCCGCTAGTGTATTTGTTTCCTGTTGTGATCCCAGCGCGCTTACTGACTACATTTGAGTCTTCTGATTTTGTACTTTCTCTGCCCTCCTGGTTCTGACCCAACTACCTGACTATTCTTCTTACCATCTGACACTACAGAATAGCAGGTAACACCATGGCGCAACCCTAGGGGTCTCTGTGTAAGTCCAGATCCATGTAGAGGGGTTAAAGGATGATGAGGACGGCAATCCCTGGAATCTGGAAAACGGAGTAGACAGCGCCAAGCCTGTTTGTGATGGCTATTTTTTTGTTTGCCAGGTGATCACTAGTAGTACTCCCAATACATTGTGTCTGTAAACTATTCCAGTAAGATCTGAGTTCAAATAACTAAATGGCACTCCTTCCATTCTCAACCCTGCCATGTGCCCAGAAAGAAGTATGCAACCATATATAGGGCAGGTGCTGGCTGGCACATTTTGGCCTGAGGGGCAAGCCCAAAGTAGTGGCCCATGATCAGCAAATTATACCTATTCGCTATGATTCATTAAAGGAGTGGTCCAAAACTAAATTTTATTTTACTTTTAAATCTCTAGCTATTTAAAGGGATTGTCCACTACTAGGACAACCCTTTCTTAAAACTAAATGTTAGCCCCGATGAAATAATAAAGCTTATACTCACCTCCTATGCCAGCTCTGTTTCAGTAGTGTCGGCACTCGCTCTCCCCGGCTATATTGTGACACGTGACCCTGATGCCCAATCAGAGTTGGTGTCACTGTCTTCACCTTCGTACGAACTGAACATGAAGGGCTGCAGCTCTTCCCAGACTTCCTCTTCATGTTCAGTTTTCCCAGCGCTGACTTGGCGTCACCTATCATTCCACCGCATCACAGTCCCAGGATCGCATGCGCCGGCACCGCTGGAACGGAGCCGGCACGGGATGTGAGTATAGGCTTTATTATTTTATCGGGGCCGAACATTTTAGTTTAAGAAGGGATTGTTCTAGTAGTGGACAAGCCTTTAATGTCATAATTTGACCTTTTTTTCTAAGATACTTTAATTTGAAATTCCCTAACTTTCCCTCTCTACTCGAACTGCTTTATTTTTTTTACATTACTTCCTCTTTGATGAAGAATCATTTGAGCATCCCAGTGCATGTTGGGATACTCATACGAATCATTATCAGGGGGCAGAGGCTGCTGTCACTGCCACAGCCTTTGTCCCTTCCCTGAGATGAAGCATCATCAGTGATATCCGTTTCAGGGCTGGGCTGGTCACTGCTCTACTAAGCATGTGTCGGATATCAATTCTAACGGATGCCAATTCTAACGGATGCTCAGCAAATTTCTGTCACTGAGCACTGTTCTTCTCAGTGCACAATGATAATGCGTTCTCTCACGGGCTGTGGTCAGAAGTGACAAGATAACAAAAGAGTGCACTGTCAATGCACATTGTAAGTAAAGGGTGAGCTAGCAGAGACTGGTGCCACCCACACAAGTGATGTCAGATAAGAGATTTGCAGGCTTCCTGTCTAGCTTCCAGGCACCAGTGAACCTGATTACTGGTCCGAAGTCCCACATATCGATCCGCTCATCTCTAGTTATATCCTTTCTTTGTAGTAGACCTAGATATTTTTTGAGCACGCCGAAGACACTTGGTTAGCTAATGAGCATGCTCAGATAACACCTTATCCAAGCACGTTCACTCATCACTAGTACAGACATCAGGTATTAGACCATCACATACAGTACTATCTTCTATTATTTATTTATTTTACTCTTTTATATAGCGCCATAAATTCTGCTGCATTTACACACATTATCATCGCTGTCCCCATTGGGGCTCACAATCTAAATTCTCTATCAGTATGTCTTTGGAATGTGGGAGGAAAACACAGAACCTGGAGAAAACCTACGCAAATACGGGGAGAACATACAAACTCCTTACAGATGTTGTCCTAGGTGGGCTTCGAACCCAGGAACCCAGCGCTACAAGGCTGCAGTGCTAACCACTGAGCCGCTGCCCATCGATAACACATACAGGATAATATATTACTTGCATATGATACACTGTTATACAGACATCAGCTGTCATACAATGTACACATTGTTGTATGCATATACATATATCTGACAGTGTGTATACTGTATAGCATCTCATGTCTACACAAAGTATAAGGGTATGTGCATGTTAATTATTTGGTGCACAAATCTTTTTTTACATGGGTTTTTATTGTACATTTTTCCCCGTTCATCAGTACGGATGAAATCTGCATCAAAAACGCTGAAAAAATTGACCTGCTGCAGATTTAAATCTGCATCAAATCTGCAAGGAAAATAAGCAACTAGTGCACGAGACCTCAGGGTTCTCATTCACTTTCTGGCTTCAGGAAACCCTTCAGGTTCGATGATGTGTAGAAAAATCAGCGACAATCAGCAAATTGTGTACAGGCCCTAACACATACAAGATAGTATATGACTGGCATTTGATATACTGTTATACAGTATACACAGTGTTGTATGTACAGTATATACAGATATGACAGTGTGTATAACAGCTGATGTCTGGATTATTCTTTATACTATAGTGGTATACTCTGTGCACAGATCTACAATGGTATATACACTGGATGGATCACTTCCGGCACCTGGCCCAGGACTTACATACACTGTATATACACAGGGCCATGTATATAGCATGTGATGTCACCAGGTTCAGGCTTGATCAGTAAAGTGCTGGATTCTGCATAGAGTCTCTGGTCACTCTCAGTATAGGGAGATTTATTGCAGCAGACTGAACTTTCCTGAAGTCTGGTGACCCTGGAGCCGATGACCTGGCACTGACAGGAAGTTAAGACTCCTGCAATAAATCTGTGAACATCAGCAGAGCGGGCCGCTGATACAGGACACTGCCTGGACTTATAGGGAGGTGAGCAGAGACCTTCTCACTGCACAGAGCTGAAGCTCCTACTCATAGATGTCTCCGTCTGACCCATCCACCAGCTCCTCTCCAGCAGGAAGAAGATGCAGCCGTGTTCCCTCTACCTCAGCAGAGCGGACGCTGATACAGGACAAGGCCCTGGATTATAAGAGTAGCACTGACATCTCACTGGCACAGACTGTAAGCCTGTACTCATAGATCTCCGGTGACCATGTCTATCAGCATGAGAAGTGCAGCCGGTTCCCTCTACCTCAGCAGACAGCCGCTGATACTGGACAAGGCCCTGGACTTATAGAGTGGGAGCGACCTTCTCACTGCACAGACTGAAGCTCGTACTCATAATGTCTCGGTTGACCCATCCGACCAGCTCCTCCCGCAGGAAGAAGATGCAGCCGTGTTCCCTTACATCAGCAGAGCGGGCCGCTGATACAGGACACGGCCCTGGACTTATAGGGAGGTGAGCAGAGACCTTCTCACTGCACAGAGCTGAAGCTCGTACTCATAGATCTCGGTCGACCATCACAGCTCCTCTCCAGCAAAAGCAGCCGTGTCTCTACTCAGCAGAGCGCGCTGATACAGACAGCCTGACTTAGGATGAGCAGACCTCTCACTGCAGAACTCCATAGTCTCCGCTGACCATCCAGCTCCTCACAGAAGAAGATGCAGCCGTGTTCCCTCTACATCAGCAGAGCGGCCGCTGATACAGGACACGGCTCTGGACTTATAGGGAGGTGAGCAGAGACCTTCTCACTGCACAGAAGCTCATACTCATAGATGTCTCCGGTCTGACCCATCCACCAGCTCCTCTCCAGCAGGAAGAAGATGCAGCTGTGTTCCCTCTACCTCAGCAGAAGGCCGCACACAGGGAGCAGTGGGCGAGTCTGGTCCACTGTGATGCAGCCGGCCTGGACATATAGAACAGTGCCGGGCCGCCAGCAGGCCGAATCAGCTGCTTAGTGACCGGCCCGGGGGGCGCATGCCCCTCTGCCACCCGGCCCAGCCCGCCCGATACATACCTCCCAACTGTCCCGGATCGAGTGGGATAGTCCCGATTTAGACCATCCCACCCAATGTCCCTGCCGGGACTCTATATTTCACGCACTGAGATAAGCCACCACGCCCCCCATCCCACTCTCCCTGTCTCTCCACCTCAGCTTCTCACAGCCAGCAATGAAGTTGCTAGGCTGTCCTCTTCTGTGTGCACAGGACCTGTGATGAGGTCACAGGAGGGGAGGAGTCAGGGGTCATGTGATAAGGGTCCTCAGACTCTGCTGTGCTGGTAGTCATGGTGCTGGATGAGGTGAAGTTTATGTGTGGGGTCAGGAGGGGTTTACAGTGTGGATGTAGTAGTGCTGTGTGTACGAGGTGGATGTATTAGAGCCGTGTGTGTACGAGGTGTATAGAGCGGAGCCGTGTGTGTAAGAGGTGTATGGAGCGGAGCCGTGTGTGTACGAGGTGTATGGAGCAGAGCCGTTTGTGTACGAGGTGGATGTAGCAGAGCCGTGTGTGTACGAGGTGTATGAAGCAGATCCGTGTGTATGAGTTGTATGGAGCGGAGCATTGTGTGTACGAGGTGTATGGAAAGGAGCCGTTTGTGTACGAGGTGGATGTAGCAGAGCCGTGTGTGTACGAGGTGTATGAAGCAGAGCCGTGTGTATGAGTTGTATGGAGCGGAGCAGTGTGTGTACGAGGTGTATTGAGCGGAGCCGTGTGTGTACGAGGTGGATGTAGCAGAGCTGTGTGTGTACAAGGTGTATGGAGCGGAGCCGTGTGTGTACGAGGTGTATGGAGCGGTGACGTGTGTGTACGAGGTGGATGTAACAGTGCTGTGTGTGTACAGGGCGTACGGAGTGGAGCCGCGTGTGTACGAGGTATATGGTGGAGCCGCGTGTGTATGAGGTTTACGGAGTGGAGCCATGTATGTACTGAGTGAGCCATGTGTGCACGAGGTGTACGAGGCATACAAAGCAGAACTATGTGTGTATGAGGTGTGCAGAGCCGTGCGCGTACAAGGTGTATGGTGGGGAGCATTCATACCTCCCAACCGTCCCAGATCCAGAGGGACAGTCCCGATTTTGAAAGTGTGCCCCGCTGCCCCAGCCGAGAGCTTACTTTTCCCGTGGACACAGGAGTATACGGCGGAGCCCCGAGGAGCACTTTAAAATTCGCACGTGACATTCCACCGGAAGTGATGAGCTGGAAGCTGACCGGAAATGAGGTAATTATCGGGAGGAGATTGTGACGGAACCATGGAGGCACTTCAGGGAGTGCTTCAGATCCATCACCGTGTCTTCCTCCGACAGCGCGAACAGTGGGATTGCCTTGGACTCGGGGATGTCGGCCATGTGAGCGGATCATGATATGTCCTGCACCGGGAGGCTCAGGTGGGCACTACAATGTGAGCTGAGCTGCTGTAGTATCTTTATAGAGTCTTTATTTCTTTCTCTCTGTTTCTTTCTTTCCCCTCTTTCTATCTCTGTTCTTTCTTTCCCCTTTCTTTCTCTCTGTTCTTTCTTTCCCATCTTTCTTTCTCTCTCTGTTCTTCTTTCCCCTTTCTTTCTCTCTCTGTTCTTCTTTCCCCTTTCTTTCTCTCTCTGTTCTCTTTCCCCCTTTCTTTCTCTCTCTGTTCTTCTTTCCCCTTTCTTTCTTCTCTGTTCTTCTTTCCCCTTTCTTTTTTTCTTCTGTTCTCTCTCTGTTTTCCCCTTTCTTCTCTTCTCTCTTTCTTCTCTCTCTGTTTCTTTCTTTCCCCTTTCTTTCTCTTTTCTTTCTTTCCCTCTTTCTCTCTCTCTGTTCTTTCTTTCCCATCTTTCTCTCTCTGTTCTTTCTTTCCCCTCTTTCTTTTTCTCCTCTCTGTTCTTTTTTCTTCTGTCTCTTTTTTTTTCTCTCTGTTCTTTAACTTTCTTTCTCTCTCTGTTCTTTCTTCCCCTCTTTCTGTTCTTTTCTTTCCCCTTTCTTTATCTGTTCTTTCTTTCTCCTCTTTCCTGCTCTCTGTTCTCTTTCTTTCTGTTCTTACTTTTTCTCTCTGTTCTTTCTTTCTGTTCTTTCTTTATTTCCCCTTTTTCTTTCTCTCTGTTCTTCCTTTTTCTCTCTGTTCTTTCTTTATTTCCCCGCTTTCTTTCTCTCTTCTTTCTTTCCCCTCTTTTTTTCTTTGTTCTTTTTTCTATCCCCTCTTTCTTTCTCTGTTGTTTCTTTTTCTGTTTCTTTCTCTCTCTCTCTCTGTTCTTTCTTTCCCTCTTTCTTTCTCTCTCTGTTTTTTTTGTCCCATCTTTATTTCTCAGTTCTTTCTTTCCCATATTTCTCTCTCTGTTCCTTCTTTCCTTCTCTCTGTTCTTTCTTTTCCCTTTCTTTCTCTCTCTAATCCTTCTTTCTTTCTCTCTGTTCTCTTTCTTTCTCGCTCTGTTCTTTATTTCTCTGTTCTTTTTCTCCTTCTCTCTGTTCTTTCTTTCCCCTTTCTTTTTTTCTATCTATCCTCTGTTCTTTTTCCCCTCTTTCTTTCTCTTTTTTCTTGTTCTTTCTCTCTCTGTTCTCTTTCTTTCCCCTTTCTTTCTCTCTGTTCTTTCTTTCCCATCTTTTCTTTCTCTCTCTGCTCTTTCTTTCTCTCTGTTCTTTCTTTCCCCTCTTTCTCTCTGTTCTTTCTTTCGCTCTGTTCTTTCTTTCCTTCTCTCTAATCTTTCTCTCTTTCTTTCTTTCTCTCTCTGTTTTCCCCTTTCTTTCTCTCTAATCCTTCTTTTTCTCTCTATTCTCTTCTTTCTCTGTTCTTTTTCTCTCCTCTGTTCTTTCTTTCCCCTTTCTTTTTTCTATCTTTCTCTGTTTTTTTTTCCCCTTTCTCTCTCTCTCTCTGTTCTTTCTTTCTTTCTTTCCCTCTTTCTTTCTCTCTGTTCTTTCTTCCCTCTTTTTTTTTCTTTCCCCTTTCTTTCTCTCCCTGTTCTTTCTTCCCACTTTTTTCTTTCTCTTTCTCTCTGTTCTTCTTTCCACCTTTCTTTCTCTCTCCTGTTTTCTTTCTTTCCCCTTTTTTCTCTCTCTCTGTTCTTTTTTCTTCCCCTCGTTCTTTCTCTGCTCTGTTCTTTTCTTTCCTCTTTCTTTCTCTCCTCTTTCTTTCTTTCCCCTCTTTCTCTCTCTGTTCTTCTTCCCTCTTTCTTCTCTCTGTTCTTTCTTTCCCTCTTTCTTTCTGTTTCTTTTCTTCCTCTTTCTTCTTCTTCTTCTTTCTTTCTTTCTCTCTCTTTTCTTCCTTTTCTTTCTCTGTCTCTTTCTTTCCTTCTCTCTTTCTCTTTCTTTCTCTTCTGTTCTTTTTTTCTTTCTCCTTTCCTTTTCTTTCTTCTGTTCTTCTTCTTCCTCTGTTCTTTCTTTCCTCTTTCTTTCTCCTCTGTTCTTTCTTTCCCTCTTTCTTTCTCTTTCTTTTTTTCTTCCCCTTTCTTTCTTGTTCTTTTCTCTTCCCCTTTCTTTCTTCCTTTTTCTTCTTTTCTCTCTCTGTTCTTTCTTTCTTTTCCTCCGTACCAGTCAGTGTGATCAGCAGTGCTAAATGGGTGCGATTGGGGCGTGGACATGGTATGACTAGTTGTGAAATGGGTGTGGTCAGGGCGTGGCCTACAATTTGCCACAACGCACACAGTGCGCCACAGCCTTTGTCCCTCTTTCCCGTCTTCAAAAGTTGGGATGTATGCCTGATATAGGGTATTGTTGGATTCAAAAGGCATTGGAAAATAATTTGTAAGATCCATTGGTTAACTATTATCCTGGTAAAAACGCTGAGTAATTAGAGTATGTAGCTTGGTGGCTCTTGTCAATCTAAACTATCATAAGAGCCAATATTTTCTGTCAGATGAGTTTCAAGAAGAAATATTAAACATTCATAGAGAACTTTTTATAATAGGGCAGAGATTAGGTGTCTTAAATTTAGATCTGAGGCATTTGGAAGAGGTAATGGTGACCTTCTTTTAAAGGCTACCAGGTAGTTGCAGACTCACATAAGTGAGGCAGGCCGAACCCACCATCACCAAACTACCATACAAAATGAACCTGTAAAAAAGACATAGAATTAAAAAAACATGTTATATCCCCAACAACATATGTTTGGGGGGAGAGCTCCATCACTAAACCAGAGTTGCACTTATTTATGGAGGACCATTGGAGCTACTGAGTTCTGAAATTATTTCGTGCTCCCCATATCGGGAGAGATTGTGCAGTAATCTCAATTCCTTAGGCTCGAAAACATAATGTAAGTTATGACGTCGGCTGATTCCAAGAAACCAGGGCTCGAGCCATGCCAACTCATCTCCTGCAGGTGTGAAAAAATGTATATTACAGCCATCAGCCACGCACATCTTAGAGATATATCATGGCACAGGTGTAATATTTTTCCTGTAGTTTATCATAATCCTGTTTGAAAATAGTCAGTTTTAAAAGAAATTGAAAAGTCAGGATAAAGGGAAACTCTGTTGTTATTCTACAGAAATTCACACTTGGCCTCACTGCACATTTAATGTTGTCGATCATAAAAGCGAAGTTTGGCCAGAAAGACTGGACCTGGTCTTGTAGGGACCATATGAGAACATTCAGCAGCACAGAAGGGAGAGAAGGTAGATTCATCTAATAAGATATCAGGGATCTAGGAAGCCAACAGCATCATTATCCTCCGCTTTCTATTACAGGCCATATCACGTATTGGCCAACACACACGGCTCATACACGCTGCCACCACTCACCGAACACACGGGCGATGAGTCCCGGAAATATTACTACTATGTGCCAATCACCAGGAGCACACACTCTAAGGCAGGGGATTGGGATGGTTTTAGAGGGCCGGACTAATATAATTAACTCCGTTCTACCCAATACTGTGTTATATATATATATAATATATACTGTATACTGTATATATACATACCTGCCATTATCAAACTTCTCCCCATCATCATGCTCCCATTCAGCAATCTGCCATCATCACTTTCCTCATCCCCATTATCACAATGCCTGCCCATATCATCATCTTCTCCCCATCATCAAATGCCTCCCATTATCACAATGCATGCCTCTCATTTTATCATCAATCCTCCCCATTATCAATGCCTCCCACATTATCAGCAATGCCTGCCCATCATCATCTTTCTCCCCATCATCAATGCCTACCCATTATCACAATGCCTGCCCATTCATCATCTTCTCCCATCATCTCAATGCCTGCCCATCATCATCATGCTTCTCCCCATCATCAATGCCTGCCCATTATCATCAATACCTGCCCATTATCATCATCTTCTCCCCATCATCATCAATGCGCATGCCCATCATCATCATCATGCTCCCCATCATCAATGCCTCCCATTATCATCAATACCTGCCCATTCATCATCTTCTCCCCATCATCATCAATGCCTCCCACATCATTCATCAATGCCTCCCCATTATCAGCATGCCTGCCCATCATCATCATCAATGCCTCCCCATATCATCAATGCCTCCCCATTATCAGCAATGCCTGCCCATCATCATCTTCTCCCCATCATCAGCAATGCCTGCCCATCATCATCTTCTCCCCATCATCAATGCCTCCCATTATCAGCAATGCCTGCCCATCATCATCATCAATGCCTCCCCATATCATCAATGCCTCCCCATTATCAGCAATGCCTGCCATCATCATCTTCTCCCATCATCAGCAATGCCTGCCATCATCATCTTCTCCCCATCATCAATGCCTCCCCATTATCAGCAATGCCTGCCCATCATCACACAATGGCCTCTCCACATTATCACACCCATATCAGCAATGCACTGCCTCACACTGCCCATCATCAAAGCCACATCAGTCTTACTGCACAAATGCTCCCCATTATCGAGTGCACACCCCAATATGACGCATCACGCAGCTTGAGATCAACCACGTGAACACCACTCAACAAAGCGTTAGCACGGAAACGCAAGTCATATGTCCAGTCTGTCATCTGACCGGGCCCTGATGACGCCTGGTTAGGCCCCGGGAGCCGCGTCAGCAGCGGCGGATAGCTATGTCCATGGTGGATGCGGACCCGCCCGTATGACACTGGGGCTCGTCACCTAAGGCTATGGATTCTTTAGAGCAACAAGGTTCAGACTTATTAAAGTTTAAAGCTTTAATATAAAAAGGTACAGTGCTTACAATAAAAGGAATATAAAAATGGAAATAACAAGGGACATACAAATATGCAAAACAGTATAAAATAACAGGGAGAAAAACTTACAGAGATATCGAACTTTGCATTCTGGTACTCTGTCCCCGAGGGAGGGGGGAATATGAGATGATCACATCAGCTTGGCTGCCCTCATATCATAGAATCATAGAATGGTAGAGTTGGAAGGGACCTCCTGGGCCTTCTGGTCCAACCCCCTGCTCAAAGCAGGATTCTCTAAATCATCCCAGACAGATGTCTGTCCAGCCTCTGTTTGAAGCCTTCCATTGAAGGAGAACTCACCATCTCTTGTGGCAGCCTGTTCCACTCATTGATCACCCTAACTGTCAAAAAGTTTTTTCTAATATCTAATCTGTGTCTCCTCCCATTCAGTTTCATCCCATTGCTTCTAGTCTTTCCTTGTGCAAATGAGAATAAAGATGATCCTTCTACAATGTGACAGCACTTGAGATATTTGTAGACAGCTATTAAGTCTCCTCTCAGTCTTCTTTTTTGCAAGCTAAACATTCCCAAATCCTGCAACCGTTCCTCATAGGACATGGTTTGCAGACCGGTCACCATTCTGGTGGCTCTTCTCTGAACTTGCTCCAGTTTGTTGATGTCTTTTTTAAAATGTGGTGCCCAAAACTGGACACAGTATTCCAGATGAGGTCTGACCAAAGAGGAGTAGAGGGCAATAATGACTTCACGTGATCTAGACTGTATGCTTCTGTTGATACATCCTAGAATTGCATTTGCCTTTTTTGCTGCTGCATCACACTGTTGACTCATGTTAAGTCTGTGATCAATTAGTATACCCAAGTCTTTTTATATATGACAAAGTACTTTTGTGTGGAAGTCTAATTTATAGATATGACTTGGGAATCCAATTTCTAGACCAGCCT
Organism: Oophaga sylvatica; assembly: GCA_033576555.1. Lineage (NCBI taxonomy): Eukaryota > Metazoa > Chordata > Amphibia > Anura > Dendrobatidae > Oophaga > Oophaga sylvatica. The sequence goes on from JARQOD010000017.1 coordinate 198,547, forward strand.
TTCATTTTAAAATTCTAATTGCTGGTTTGTGAGTGGACCATGCCATGCTACCAATGAATACATTATTTTCTCTCTGAACCTCTGGTGTAAACTTTCCCATAGATAGCTAGCCTTTGACATCTAACTAAAGATAAAGGTGGTGTGAAATGCTCCAATTCTATGTACTCTCAGGAAGGCACCCTGGAGAGATTGGAGACTGCCAGTCAGGCTAACATGAGGTCATGACCTGTGTGGAGAGCTGCAGCCTAAAGGTACTGACACACTACTCGATCCCGCTAACGATCTCGTTAGCATCGCATACTAATGAGATCGCTAGCGGGATCGTTTAAATATCGCTAGTGTCGGCCACATTTAGCGATGTCGTTAAGGACGCTATCGCGGTTAGCGATTAGCGATCTCCTTAACGACTTTAGCGGTACAAAAGTACCGCTAAATCGCTAAAAAAGGTGCCACACTCAGCGATCTATACTTACCCAGCGGGAGCGCCGACGATCAAATAGGGTCCGGAACGATCAGGACGACGGACGAGATCACAGCAGGGGCCACGTCGTTGCTGCATGCCGCACACAACAACATCGCTAACGGGATCGCTAAATAGTGACGTTTTTTAGCGATCCCGTTAGCGATGTTGTTTAGTGTGGCATACCCTTAAGACAAACGTCACTTACTGCTGGCCATATGTGCATACATACAGTGGTGGCCAAAAGTATTGGCACCCCTGCAATTCTGTCAGATAATACTCAGTTTCTTCCTGAAAATGATTGCAATCACAAATTATTTGCTATTTTTATCTTCATTTAATTTGCTTGCAAGGAAAAAACAAAAAAGAGAATGAAGCAAAAATCAAATCCTTGATCATTTCACACAAAATTCCAAAAATGGGCTGGACAAAAGTATTGGCACCCTCAGCCTAATACTTGGTTGCACAACCTTTAGCCAAAATAACTGCCAACAACCGCTTCCGGTAACCATCAATGAGTTTTTTACAATGCTCTGCTGGAATTGTAGACCATTCTTCTTTGGCAAACTGCTCCAGGTCCCTGATATTTGAAGGGTGCCTTCTCCAAACTGCCATTTTGAGATCTCTCCACATGTGTTCTATGGGATTCAGGTCTGGACTCATTGCTGGCCACCTTAGAAGTCTCCAGTGCTTTCTCTCAAACCATTTTATAGTGCTTTTGGAAGTGTGGTTTGGGTCATTGTCCTGCTGGAAGACCCATGACCTCTGAGGTAGACCCCGCTTTCTCACACTGGGCCCTACATTATGCTGCAAAATTTGTTGGTAGTCTTCAGACTTCATAATGCCATGCACACGGTCAAGCAGTCCAGTGCCAGAGGCAGCAAAGCAACCCCAAAACATCAGGAACCTCCGCCATGTTTAACTCTAGGGACCGTGTTCTTTTCTTTGAATGCCTCTTTTTTTTTCCTGTACACTCTATGTTGATGGTTTTTCCCAAAAAGCTCGATTTTTGTCTCATCTGACCAGAGAACATTCTTCCAAAACGTTTTAGGCTTTCTCAGGTAAGTTTTGGCAAACTCCAGCCTGGCTTTTTTAAGTTTCGGGGTAAGAAGTGGGGTCTTCCTGGGTATCCTACCATACAGTCCCTTTTCATTCAGACGCCGATGGATAGTACGGGTTGACACTGTTGTACCCTCGGACTGCAGGGCAGCTTGAACTTGTTTGGATGTTAGTCGAGGTTCTTTATTCACCATCCGTACAATCTTGCGTTGAAATCTCTCGTCAATTTTTCTCTTCCTTCCACATCTAGGGAGGTTAGCCACAGTGCCATGGGCTTTACACTTCTTGATGACACTGCGCACGGAAGACACAGGAACATTCAGGTCTTTGGAGATGGACTTGTAGCCTTGAGATTGCTCATGCTTCCTCACAATTTGGTTTCTCAAGTCCTCAGACAATTATTTGGTCTTCTTTCTTTTCTCCATGTCAATGTGGTACACACAAGGACACAGGACAGAGGTTGAGTCAACTTTAATCCATGTTAACTGGCTGCAGGTGTGATTTACTTATTGCCAACACCTGTTAGGTGCCACAGGTAAGTTACAGGTGCTGGTAATTACACGAATTACAGAAGCATCTCATGATTTTTCAAACGGTGCCAATACTTTTGTCCACCCCCTTTTTTAGGTTTGGTGTGGAATTATATCCAATTTGGCTTTAGGTCAATTCTTTTTGTGTTTTTTCATTGAAGACAAATTAAATGAAGATAAAAATAGCAAATAATTAGTGATTGCAATCATTTTCAGGAAGAAAAAGGAGATTAGACCTACCGGTAATTCTTTTTCCAGGTAGTCCCTCAGGACAGCACAATGGAGGATGTCCTCCCTTGACCTATAGCGGGACAGGATCACAGAGAGGTTAAAAGGCCCCACCCACCTCCACCCTCCAGTGTTTTTTTCAAAGTACCACCGAAGGATGGCAGGAAATGGTCTAAACGCGCCCTTACAAACGCGTATGTAAGAAACCATTGAACAGCTTCTTCTATATCTCTAGCCTTGGCAACTCGACGGACCATCCACCAAAGATTGATCCCTTGCAATCCTAAAGAGAAACATAAGGGAGGGAATTAAGGGTGCTGTCCTGAGGGACTACCTGGAAAAAGAATTACCGGTAGGTCTAATCTCCTTTTCCCCTTACGTCCCTCAGGACAGCACAATGGAGAATACCAAAGAAACATCCCAGGGTGGGAACAGAAGCTCAAGGACAAAAGTCCCAGGTAAGAACCAGGTTAGATATAGAAATGATCTGAAAGATCAAAAGAAATATAGATATCTAAAGAAATTCGTAAAGATAATCACAGTAGTGAGTGTCCGATATATGTTTATAATGGCCAATTCCAGTATGAATGTGGTAAACCAGATATGCCGCAGAGACGGAGAGTGAAACACAGCCGTTGTACCCCAATACCACTAATGAACCGCAGAAAAATACAGTTATTGTGATAGATATAGACACCGCAGCCACAGAATAGCCTTAAAAATCTTATTGCCCAGCAAAAATATTGTGATAGTTACAATCACCACCCGATGAGGACTGTACAGACCAGTAATCGGCTGGATGTGCTTAACAACACGGGACTGTTCCTTCATTGGTCCTCCTGGGCTCAGATTAAACCTTGGTTAGAGACCGGCTTACCATACTACGAGGAGACCTGCAGGACAGAGACCCTGGACTGCTGAAAGATCAAGCCAAATAACAGTTAGTACATGGAAAATGACAGAGCATTGGATGTATGTACCCTACTCATTCTGGAGATCATGTCTACTCCAAAACCTTAGAAGTCTCAACCCCAGTAAGGGTTGGATATTATTGGAACTAAGGAAATACTCCATCTGGCAGGTAATATCTCCTGCTAGTACCAACATTGGGCTTCTCAGTAGAAGTGTTAAAAGGAAGATATGGATCACCACTCTTGCTTTACTGATGTTAGACACGGGAGTCTGGACTCTGGAATCGATGACAGTAAGCGGTGGGGAGGGAGAGGATGTTGATAAAAATCCTTTGACACAGGATATTTGACTGTCTCTATATGAGTTATTAGCTACGACATTATATATACAGTATGTGCCAAATTATTTATATATTATATCGTAAAAGGCAACTTTCTTAGAGATGTTTATACACCCCGACTGCCCTGGTGGGAGGAACCATATTCTAAAACTAGAGGGAAGTAGGATCCTTCCCCTCGAGAGGGAGATTTTTTACTGTGAGTCAGAAGGACTATGAGGCCTTAACTGTAAGAGACCTGGATACAGATTCTTTTACATTAGGAGCCCTGACTGCTGTACAAGCAGTGGGTATGAGATCTTCTGCCACATGACAGTGCCGCCGATTTGCCATAAAGTACAAAGGCAATAATGCCGTCCCTGGTAAACGTAATACAACGGATTTAGGGGTCAAGAATCTGTTTACCGGGTGTTGATCAAAGACACTAGTCCGACTGCCATATGTGGAGACGGGAAGGTTTCCTCCTCACTTCATGAGATTTCCTGCTTTCAGCACAGTAGTATGTCCACTTACAGGATGAGCCCCAAAAACGTCTGTCTCCCTTTAAACCAACTATGGAAGAGACTTGCCTTTAATCCTCAAGGCAGTAACTCACTTGGAGATTCTGTTCCAATCCTGAAGAAATGCTAAGTTACTAGGCCAATTCAGGCATAGCTGTACATCTGGCTAAGCCTAGTTGCAAAGAATGAAGCAACCGAAGCTGGACCTGGGTCCTAAAATATAAGGACTCTATAACCAGAGTTGGCCCGAGACAAATGTGAAGTGGTGGGCCGACCATACACTGTGCGGCCACGCAATAAGGCACCAGTCAGAAGGTCTAAGCCAGAGGCACAAAACCACAATGTCCGATGTACTATGAAGCACTGAGGTAATATAACACACGAATGACACATCTCGAGGCACTGAAGCATTATGATGCAATATGCACAGAAGCACTATGATGCAATATTATTACAGCGGCATCAATTCCATGGTGCTGTACATGAGAAGGGGCCACACACAAAGCCACAGACACAGTCCACAGCAAACAAATTCCCAATGACAGGGTGATACCGAAGGGAGAGAACCCAGTCCCCGCGGACCCACAACCTGATGCATATAATGCAGAAAGACTATGATGCAGTATGATGCAATAAAATGCACCAAGACACTATGATGCAGTATAATTCATACAGACACTATGATGCAATACGATGCAGAAAGACACTATGATGTAATATGATGTAATATAATGTAGAAAGACACTATGATGCAATACGATGCAGAAAGACACTATGATGTAATATAATGTAGAAAGACACTATGATGCAATATAATGTAGAAAGACACTATGATGTAATATAATGTAGAAAGACACTATGATGCAATATAATGTAGAAAGACACTATGATGCAATATAATGTAGAAAGACACTATGATGTAATATAATGTAGAAAGACACTATGATGTAATATAATGTAGAAAGACATATGATGTAATATAATGTAGAAAGACAGTATGATGTAATATGATGTAGAAAGACACTATGATGTAATATAATGTAGAAAGACACTATGATGTAATATAATGTAGAAAGACACTATGATGTAATATAATGTAGAAAGACACATATGATGTAATATAATGTAGAAAGACACTATGATGTAATATAATGTAGAAAGACACTATGATGTAATATGATGTAGAAAGACACTATGATGTAATATAATGTAGAAAGACACTATGATGCAATATAATGTAGAAAGACACTATGATGTAATATAATGTAGAAAGACACTATGATGCAATATAATGTAGAAAGACACTATGATGTAATATAATGTAGAAAGACACTATGATGTAATATAATGTAGAAAGACACTATGATGTAATATAATGTAGAAAGACACTATGATGTAATATGATGTAGAAAGACACTATGATGTAATATAATGTAGAAAGACACTATGATGTAATATAATGTAGAAAGACACTATGATGTAATATAATGTAGAAAGACACTATGATGTAATATAATGTAGAAAGACACTATGATGTAATATAATGTAGAAAGACACTATGATGTAATATAATGTAGAAAGACACTATGATGTAATATAATGTAGAAAGACACTATGATGCAATATAATGTAGAAAGACACTATGATGTAATATAATGTAGAAAGACACTATGATGTAATATAATGTAGAAAGACACTATGATGTAATATAATGTAGAAAGACACTATGATGTAATATGATGTAGAAAGACACTATGATGTAATATAATGTAGAAAGACACTATGATGTAATATAATGTAGAAAGACACTATGATGTAATATGATGTAGAAAGACACTATGATGTAATATAATGTAGAAAGACACTATGATGCAATATAATGTAGAAAGACACTATGATGCAATATAATGTAGAAAGACACTATGATGTAATATAATGTAGAAAGACACTATGATGTAATATAATGTAGAAAGACACTATGATGTAATATAATGTAGAAAGACACTATGATGTAATATAATGTAGAAAGACACTATGATGTAATATAATGTAGAAAGACACTATGATGTAATATGATGTAGAAAGACACTATGATGTAATATAATGTAGAAAGACACTATGATGTAATATAATGTAGAAAGACACTATGATGCAATATAATGTAGAAAGACACTATGATGCAATATAATGTAGAAAGACACTATGATGTAATATAATGTAGAAAGACACTATGATACAATATAATGTAGAAAGACACTATGATGTAATATGATGTAGAAAGACACTATGATGTAATATAATGTAGAAAGACACTATGATGTAATATAATGTAGAAAGACACTATGATGTAATATAATGTAGAAAGACACTATGATGCAATATAATGTAGAAAGACACTATGATGCAATATAATGTAGAAAGACACTATGATGTAATATAATGTAGAAAGACACTATGATGTAATATAATGTAGAAAGACACTATGATGTAATATAATGTAGAAAGACACTATGATGCAATATAATGTAGAAAGACACTATGATGTAATATAATGTAGAAAGACACTATGATGCAATATAATGTAGAAAGACACTATGATGTAATATAATGTAGAAAGACACTATGATGTAATATAATGTAGAAAGACACTATGATACAATATAATGTAGAAAGACACTATGATGTAATATAATGTAGAAAGACACTATGATACAATATAATGTAGAAAGACACTATGATGTAATATGATGTAGAAAGACACTATGATGTAATATAATGTAGAAAGACACTATGATGTAATATAATGTAGAAAGACACTATGATGCAATATAATGTAGAAAGACACTATGATGTAATAACATGTAAGAAAGACACTATGATGTAATATAATGTAGAAAGACACTATGATGTAATATAATGTAGAAAGACACTATGATGTAATATAATGTAGAAAGACACTATGTATGTAATAAAATGTAGAAAGACACTATGATGTAATATAATGTAGAAAGACACTATGATGCAATATAATGTAGAAAGACACTATGATGTAATATAATGTAGAAAGACACTATGATGCAATATAATGTAGAAAGACACTATGATGTAATATAATGTAGAAAGACACTATGATGTAATATAATGTAGAAAGACACTATGATGCAATATAATGTAGAAAGACACTATGATGTAATATAATGTAGAAAGACACTATGATGCAATATAATGTAGAAAGACACTATGATGTAATATAATGTAGAAAGACACTCAATATATGAATAGAGGCACTATGATCAGTACAATGCACAGAGGCACTCAATAAGATGCATTGAGGAACAATGATGCAATATGAAATATAATGTAACATGACACAAAGGCACTATGAAGCGCTATGATGTCGCACTCATGCAATATATCCAAAGCACTCAATATGATGCACGAGGCACTCAATAGATGCATAGAGGCACTATCTGCAGTACAACGCTATACCATGCTTGAAGGTGTCCAAACAAGAGACCAGGTCCCAGTTAGAGCCAAGAGAGCAAACTCTCAGAGTTACCAATAAATCTCCAGCCCGAATAGTAGTTCTCATTTGTCAGATGACCCCACCCGAAGGAGCTAATTAATGCCCCACAGCTGGAGAGCAGTGTTCATGGAGACGATGTGCTGCATTAACACTAGACCCTCCTATGGATGGAGTAGTTAAGTTGTAACTAACTGAAGTCAAATCATGAAGTAAGCCGGACATATGGCCTATCAAGCTTAGAGGTCCAAGGCCTGACTGTTACATTGAAACACACCTTAGCATATGACTCTATGCTCAGCTTCGGCACAAAGGCATGAGACTAGCATCAGTCCAGAGCCTACCATCAACACATTTCCATGATGCACTCACCTGTGCTGCTCCATACCTGCTAGAAAGACAGGGACTGGAAACGCCGAGAGCCCAGTATGGAGGGAAGCGGCGTCCCACCAGATGCTGCATTAAACTGCCAGTGATTTCCTCTCTTGTGCCCTCCGAGATCCAGAAACCTGTCTGTTGCCTGTCTCGTCTGCACCTCCGCGTTCACCATGGAACGCACGCTGGCCTCAAGCTCCCGCCCCTGACGTCACCAGAAGCGCCATGGCACCGCACCACTTCCGGATCTTGCGCTGGAAGCCAGCCAGTATCAAGAGCCGAAGCCTCCACTAAGGAGAAGCGGCTCTACCCAGGAGCTTCATACCACTCACTGTCTTTGGGCTGAGGTACTCCCCCTAGGAGAGTTTCAGCCCCGGTGCTACTTGACAGGGGAAAGGATTGGATCCAGCAGCACAATCCCCCGGGTCTTGTAAAACGTCCACCTTCTACTTCGCTCCACTCCTGGAGCAACCTCTCATACAACCGTCCCTGTAGGGGACAGGAAAAACACTGGAGGGTGAGTGGGTGGGGCCTTTTAACCTCTCTGTGATCCTTCCCGCTATAGGTCAAGGGAGACATCCTCCATTGTGCTGTCCTGAGGGACGTAAGGGAAAGGAGTATTATCTTGACAGAATTGCAGGTGCCAAAACTTTTGGCCACCACTGTATATTTTCACTACACATACATATGCATATTTCACTACACCTCCCTCCTTATGAACTGAATGGGGGTTGACTTGCAGGTCAGCTCCCAAGCCGTATCTGGTTTCTCCCCACCTTGGCAGATAGGCCATCAGCATTGCCATGATCACTCCTTTCTTATGTTGAATTGTGAAATCATATTGCTGTAATATCAGGCTCCATCTAACAATTTCCCCGTTGTCCCCAGCTGCTCTGTTGACCAACCAATGGTTAATGACTGTTATCACGGTGAGTTGCGCCCATAGAGTATGGTTGCAGTTTCTGCAGAGCCCACACAATTGCCAAACATTCCTTTTCAATGGTGGCATAGGCCACTTCTCTGGTACAAGTTTTCCCCGCTTAGATAGAGAATTAGGTGCCCTCACCTAGCTGGTTCACCTGGCTGAGAACCGCACCTAGCCCATAGGTGCTGGCATCGGTCTGCACTACAAAACCGCGAGTAAATCTGGGGCCTAAGGACGGGTGAACTAACCAGTGCTGACTTAGGCGAAAATGACCCATCACACTGGGAGTCCAGAAACAATTTGGGAACTTCCTGCTGGTTAGATCAGTTAACGGCGTGGCCAAGCACTGTAGTTTGGCACAAACCTCCATAGTAGCCACCGTACCCAGGAAGGACAGTACCTGCTTCTTGGTTCGTGGGTGGGCCAGGCTTAATGGCTTCTACCTTACCTGCTCAGGTTTAGCTGGCCTCCCCCCACCCGGTGTCTGAGTATTTGTACTTCCCCCATGGCTATCTGACACTTCCCTGGCTTAACAGTAAGGGCCCCGTCTCACATAGCACTCACCAGCGATCCCGACAACGATATGAAATTGTCAGGATCGCTGCTGAGTCATACATGATCGCTGCCTGAGCTGTCAAACAGGCAGCGATCAGGATAGTGACACTGCAGGTAGCGTTGCTTGTTACCCGCAGTGTACATTTATAACCAGCCCGCTGATGCAGGGAGCAGGTACCAAGGTACACATCGGGTTTCCAGGGGCTGTGCGGTGCCTTTGGTAACCCGATGTTACCTTGGTTACTAGCTCCCCTGCATAGCGCACTGGTATCCAACGTACACATCGGTTTCCAGGCTCTGAGCGGTGCCTGGAAACCCGATGTGTACCTTAGTTACCAGCTGATTGCTGGTCTCCTGCCTCCCCACACGCCGATGCTGCTGGCCAGTGGAGACCAGCGATCAAAAAAAATCTAGGCATTTTCTGACACGACAAGCGATTCACAGCAGGGCCTGATCGCTGGTATTGTCACACATAGCGAGATCGCTGCTGAGATCGCTGTTGCGTCACAAAACTTATGACCAGCAGCGATCTCGCTATTGAGACGGGGCCCTAAGACCTCAGTGTTAAGCCTCTGCAACACCTGAGAAAGATGTACAAGATGTTCCTCCCAAGAATTACTAAAAATGGCAAATATCATCAAGATAAGCAACGGCAAAACCCTCAAATCCTTCCAATAATATTGACCAACCTCTGGAAGGGGGCAGGGGCTTTTTTCAACCAAATGGAATCACTAGAAACTCAAACAGCCTGAATGGCGTTATAAAGCAACCTCTCTTGACTTCTTTGGTCCGGGGTATCTGCCAATATCCCCTACTTAAATCCATGATAGTGAGATACATGCATAAAGGACGCCACACAAACTACCCGCTAGCGATCACGATAAAGACGCAATAATGCGATCGCTAGCGGGATCGTTTTAATATCGCTAGTAGCGGCTTTATTTAGCAATGTCGTTAAGGACCTATCGTGGTAGCGATCTCCTTAACGACTTTAGGGGTACAAAATACCGCTAAAATCGCTAAATAAAAGGTCCAAACTCAGCGAATATACTTACCACGGGACGCCGCCGATAAAAATAGGTCTGGAACGATGTCCAGCGGCGAACGAGATCACAGCAGGATCCTCAGCAGGGGCCACGTCGTCGTGAGATGCCGCACATAACAACTCCTAACAGATCGCTAAATATGACGTTTTTTAGCGACTCGTTAGCGACGCTGTTTATGTGGCATACCCTTTTAGCCAGCTGCTCTAACACTCGCTATCCTCGGCATGGGTAGACCTCACATGTATCAGCAATTAATTTTCCTGTAGTCTACACAGAACCGGGGTATACGGTCCCTTTTTTGGGACAAGAACCACAGGCGAGGCCCAGCACTCTGGGATTTTTGATTACCTTGAGGTTTAGCATCTCCTCTACCTGTTCCCTCATGTGTGACTTCACCTTTTGCTGACACCCGGTATGCAGACTGCCTTACTGGGCGATTGGTACCGGTGTCTACATGTGATGGCTAAGTGAGTCCACCCAGGTTTCCCTGTGAAGACTTCTGTGAAGTCGCTGACACCCCCATCAGCCAGACCTCTGACTGTGGGAAGCTCAGGGTTAAACTTCCCGCTGACTCCAGGGACTCCATATACTGATCCCAGCACCCACATTTAGAAACAGATCAGCCTCCCTTCTTCAGGCAGGCTACAGCAGGCTCCCTGTCAGTGAGCCTTCAACATTTTTACATGGAAACTTTGACCTTTGCATGCTCATCTGGGGTCACCACATATTTAACAACATTTAGCCGCTTGTGTACAGTGTATGGTCCCTCCCATGCGCCTGCAGTTTATTCTGTAACATAGGGACCAACACACAACCTTCTGCCCCTCCTCGAGGCCCTCAGTCTGGCATTAACGGTTTTACCAGACCTTCTGGTTGATTTGGGCCTGGGTCACGCTCTCATGGCCAGGTTGCTCAGTTTTTGCATTCTTTCTCTGAGTCGCAGTACATATTCGACCACCGAGACGCCTGTAGTTTTGGGGTCACCCTCCCAACAGTCCTTAATCAAATCAAGTGCCCTCTGACCCTTCTCCCATAAACCAGTTCAAAGGGGAGAATCCTGTAGACGCCTGGGGTTCCTCTCTGTAGGCAAATAAAGATGAGGAGGTACCGCTCCCAGTCTCTTCCTTCCAGTCTCCACCAGAATTTTCAGCATTTGTTTTAATGTTCCGTTAAAACGCTCGCAGAGTCCATTGTTTGGGGATGATAGGCGCTGGCCACAAAATGCTGCACTTACATTTTTTCGCAGAGGCTTTCCATCAGATCGGACATGAAGTGGGTTCCCTGATCACTTAACATTTCCCTGGGGAAACCCACACGAGAGAACACAGTCAGTAAAGCATCCGCCACTTTATCTGCTCAGATGGAGGACAGCGCCACAGCTTCCGGATATCGTGTGGCATAGTCCACCACTGTGAGGATGTACCTTTTGCCAAGCTACTAGGAATTGCAAGTGGCCCTATGATGTCCACAGCCACTCGCTGGAAGGGCTCATCGATCACTGGCAGTGGTTTGAATGGGCTTTCTGTATATCCCCAAGACTTTCCAACTCTCTGACAAACTGCGCAGGATCGACAGTAGTTGGCTATATCTGTCCCCATCTTGGCCAATAAAGGTTATGTGTCAGACGAGCTTTAGTCTTTTATACTCCAAGGTTCCCAGCCAAAGGGATTTCATGAGCAATTCTCAATAATTTTTCCCTAAATGGATAAGGGACGACCAGCTTCTTTTCACATCCAAGGTTCTGTAGTATCCGTAGGGAGAGTCTCTTTATACAGTCTGCCCTGCTCCCAGTATATTCTCTCTTTGTCAGAAGCAGTGGGGGGTTGGTCTGCAAGACATCTGAGCTTCTCCAGACTGACATCTGACCGCAGGCCTCCTGGAAGCTCTGTCAGTCTGCGCCCCTGGCCTAGTGTGACTGCCAGGCCCTGGTCTGACAATCATCAGTCTCAGTTATCAGGGACCTCGTGGGTCTGCCATGAGAGGAGGCTCCTGGGCCACAGTATGGCCCCCCCGGTTCAGGCAATTCTATTTGAGCCTCATCCTCTAATCTCTGGGGTTGAGACTGAGCCACAGCCTGACTCCGGTCACAGGGCCACATACGTACATTGCTGTGCATTGTTACATTTTCCCTCCTCGCATGGGATCTCAGGTGGGTCGCTTTCCTCCACCTTCTCTGTAGCATTATTTGTAAGGAGGATATAGTGGGACACCATCCTCCCCAAGTCTGTGCTAGCAACACATTGGTGGGAATAGCCTCTGATACTCCCACTTCTCTCAGTCCTTTCCCTGCTCCCCAGTCCAGTACACACGGGCCATGGGCCGGCAGGGCTGACACCCCAATTCCGGTTATAGACATAGTCTTTCCTGGTATGATATCCGCTGGGTTACCATTTCTGGGCGCACCAGAGTCACCTGTGCCCCGGTGTCTCTGAGGCCAATGGTGACTTTTTTGCCAACAGTATTAAAGAAAATGCTAGCACAGCCAGAGGAGGTTATAACTAGTGACCACTGTATGTATTAAAATTTACCTATTTTCACACTATCTACGAGTGTGCCCAGTTCTTTACTAATAATATTTATTGCCAACAGTGACAGATTGACATTCTCATTGGTCCTCACATCAGAGTGGCCACAAACAGGACAGCAGGTGAGACCCAGATGGCTTTGGGGTGGTAGTTGGGCGGTTGTCCCTATTAGGGCAGACAGCGCTAACATGTCCCACTTTATTGCAGGAGAAGCATCGGCGTGTATCGCCTAGAGAATGTCTATTCCCGGGACCCAATAGGAGGTGGGCTTGGACAGCACTGGTGATCGGCCGGCAGAGGGAGAAAGGTCCCTGTTTGGCTTACCTCCCCTCCAGCTGAATCCCGATGGCTTCCGCACCTCAGGCATCCTGTTCGCCACATAGCAGTCAGCAATCCTTGCAGCCTGATCCGCAATTCGTGGCTCCCGATCACACACAAATTGTCGTACATCCGTGGGGCACATATGAAGAAATTGATCCTTGACCATAAGATCCGTTAAGTCCTCAAAAATGTTAACAGAAAGTCCCCCTATCCATTGGTGGAACGTGGTCCTCAAGGTGCTCACAACATCCGCATAGCTGTCCGTTGATCCACATTGTAGATTCCGGAACTTTCTCCGATACACTTCTGGGGTGAAGTTGTACTTCCTGATCAGGGCCTCCTTTATGGCCTCATAGTTCCCATCTAGCTCTGTTGGGAGTCCAACAAAAACTTCCAGGGCTTTGCCTCTCAACCCTGGGGTTAGATACTGCGCCCACTGATCACTGGGTAGATGGTATTGCCTGCAGGTTTTTTCAAACCCCTGAAGGAAAGTATCTAAGTCCATATCCTTCTCCATCACAGGGAAGTTTTCCAAACGTGGTCTCCTTGGATTTATGTCCTGGAGAGAGGTCAGCTGCGGACTGTTACCTCTCTCTATTTGAGCCATCTGAAGACTGAAAGCTCTCTCGGCCTGGCGTTCTGCAGTAACAGCCTCTCTCTCCTCCCGGCGTTCTGCAGCAGCAGCCTCTCTCCCGGCCTGGCGTTCTGCAGCCTCAGCCTGTCGGTACTGTAGCATAAGCTGCATACGCAGATTGGGATCAATTGTTACCAGCTGTTATAAGTCCATTTGCAAAGTAGAGTCCATAGGCTCCACAGCACTGGCATTACTGGCACCTGCATCAGGTATCTCCGGTGCAAGAGCTGGCATTGCTGGGTCTCTCTGAAGTGGACTTCCTCTTTGCCCGCATGCTTCAGTATTTTGCTCTATGTCCTGCTCGGTCAAGGCACGTATCAGCAGTTCCTTGGATTTGTCAGCCGTCTCTATTCCTCTCTGCTCACAGAGGTCGATCAGAGCCTCTTTGCTCTGCTTCTTGTACTAGGCTGCCATTTCAATGGAGAGCCCTTGCCAAATAAAAGATATAAGAGAAAAACGGGGAAGGGAAACTGCAAGTATGTCCAAATAAGCACTGAGTTGAACCTTGTAGAACTGGTGCACTCCTCGCAAGGATACCAATTCTTTAGTACAGGGAGTATTTGCTTACACCATGCACTAATGCTCTAATAGAAATAAATTCTATCCCACCGCTGCCACCAATTGTCACGTATAGACCAACACACACGGCTCATCCCACCGCTGCCACCAATTGTCTCGTATAGACAAACACACACGGCTCATACACGCTGCCACCACTCACTGAACAGACGGGCGATGAGTCCGGAAATATTACTACTATGTGCCAATCACCAGGAGCACACACTCTAAGGCTATGGATTCTTTAGAGCAACAAGGTTCAGACTTATTAAAGTTTAAAGCTTTAATACAAAAAGGTACAGTGCTTACAATAAAAGGAAATAAAAATGGAAATAACAAGGGACATACAAATATGCAAAACAGTATAAAATAACAGGGAGAAAAACTTACAGAAATATCAACTTTGCATTCTGGTACACTGTCCCCGAGGGGGAGGGGGAGCATGAGATGATCACATCAGCTAGGCTGCCCTCACATATGATAAGGTTCCTTTGTGTGGAAGTCTAATTTATAGATTTGACTTGGGAATCCAATTTTAGACCAGCCTCTCATTATAATATTCTAATTGCTGGTTTGTGAGTGGACCATGCCATGCTACCATTGAATACATTATTTCTCTCTGAACCTCTGGTGTAAACTTTCCCATAGATAGCTAGCCTTTAACATCTAAAGGTATGCCACACTTAGTGATCTCGTTAGCGATCTCAATAACGACGCAAGCTAATGAGATCGTTTTTGTGATCGTTTAATGCTCTAAGTAGCTGCCACACTTAGTGATCTCGTTAACGACTCAAAAGCGGTTAGCGAATTCATTAACGACTTTAACGGTCATTGCGATGTAAAAAACAGCGCACATCGCTCACAAAAGGTGCCACACAGCGATATAGGCTCACCAGCGGGACGCCAACGATCTAAATACGGTCCAGAACTCAGTGAACGATCAGCGAGATCACAGCAGGGGCCACGTCGTTGCTACATGCCACACACGTTAGCGTCACAACGGATCGCTAAATAGTGACGTATTTTAGCGATCTCGTTAGCGATGTGTTTAGTGTGGCATACCCTTTACTTCAAAGAGCCATAAGGTGTGAAATGTTCCAATTTTATGTGCTCTCAGGAAGGCACCTGGAGAGATTGGAGACTAGGAGAACTGCCAGTCAGACTGACATGTGGTATGACTGTTGGGAGAGTGCAGCCTAAAGGTACTGCCACACTAAACAATCCCGCTAGCGATCATGATAACGACGCATACTAATGCGATCGCTAGCGGGATTGTTTCTATATCGCTAAGTGCGGCCACATTTAGCGATATAGTTAACGACGCTATCGCCGTTAGCGATCTTCTTAACGACTTTAGCGGTACAAAAGTACCGCTAAATCGCTAAGAAAAGGTGCCACACTAGCGATATATACTTACCCAGCGGGAGCGCCGACGAGAAAATAGGGTCCGGAACGATTCCAGCGACGAGCGAGATCACAGCAGGAAGCTCGTCGCTGGAAGCTGCCGCACTGAACAAATCGCTAACGGGATCGCTAAATAGTGACGTTTTTTAGCGATCCCGTTAGCGATATTGTTTAGTGTGGCATACCCTTTAGACAAATGTCACTTACTGCTGGCCATATGTGCATACATATATATATTTCACTACACATACATAGACATATTTCACTACAGGCCAATCATAATATTTTTCTTCAAGTGATTTTCTAACTTGTCAGCACATTCTACGTACGCTGTCATTTGGCTTTGTGGTTTACAGATCTGGGCAGGTAATGGTCAGCATCTCCTAATCTCAGGGGTAGGTGGATCCTCAAGGTGGTAAGTTCTATAGAAAAGGGCTTTCAATGCCCAAAATCATTTGAACTGAGTTTGGCGGAGGAGAATGTTGTGGTCCAAAGGATAACTGGTGATCGCACGACTGTGTTACGGACAGATTTCATGACAGTAACAGCCGGTGACTGAGAAGAATCTGTGACTTCTCTGCATTTAGTGGTTACTACTCACCTGGGTAGTCATATGTGGGAATCTCCTCTTTACACCGCTCATCACCCCTCACATATGTCTCTGTAGTATTAATATGGGTCAGATCTTCACCCTGAAACAAATATTGTAAAAGTCACCGACAGATGGAGAAGTCCCATCTATGATCAGCTCTAATCCTGCCATCTCCACGGGTTCATTACACAAGTATAAAACATATAATACTGGGGGATAAAATAAGACTGAGCACAAGACCTTCACAGCTGTCTACACATCATAGGGGAGATCTCCTGACACCTTCTCTCCATCTACCTGATGATCCTGAGGAGCATTGGGATCTTCTTGGTTACAGTCCTGTGGAGAAGAGGACGGGGACATCTCTCTGGTGTTGTCCTCTTACTGGATAGATCTGGAGGAAACACATACAGGGAGTGAATTCATTCTTTACATACAGATAATTATAGGCCGTGTGTATTTAGTCCTGTCTATTACCTGGAGATGTGAGGGGCTGGGGAACCTCCATTATGACGTTCTTGTACAAATCTCTGTGTCCTTCTAAATACTCCCACTCCTCCATGGAGAAATAGACAGCGACATCCTGACACCTTATAGGAACCTGACACATACAATGATACCGTCATCCCCCGATCCCTTCATAGTGTTACTGTATAATGTCCCAGCATTCCAGCACTGTCACCTCTCCAGTCAGCAGCTCAATCATCTTGTAGGTGAGTTCTAGGATCTTCTGGTCATTGATGTCCTCATGGATCAGGGGTGAAGTGGAGGCCCAGTGATTGCGCTCAGGGGTCTTCCCCATCCCTCAGACACAGGGTCCTGACAGCGATCACTAGAGGTCTTCTTCACCACTGTGTAATCCTGGTAATGGAGAGACACATTAATAAATCTCACTACAGACATTTCCAGAGTCCTCACCTCTCCAGTTCTGTCCGTTATTCCCATAGATAAGAATGATGTAATGTGACGTCATCAGAATCTCTCACCTCTCCAGTAAGCCGGAAGAGGATCTCTAGGGTGAGGTGTAATATCCTCTCCGCCATCTTGTCTCTGTCCATATCAATCCTTGATGGATAAATTAGGAAATTTGTCTTATATAGAAGATCTTCACTGAGAGGATCCGATATTGTAGAGACCTGAATGAGAAGAGAATGAGGTGATGTAACATCATAAGAATCCTGTAATAATACAATTACTGGAGATAATAAGGGAAACATATGAGGAGATTTATTATTTACAGGATTTAGTTTCTTCTTTCATCTACTAATAAATCCTATATATTTAGGCCACAGACAACAAGCAGTTTCTTCCTCGGAGTCGGCAGCTGAATACGTTCCTCATAGACTCATCTTCCATAACGCTAATTCTCCTCTCATTACCGACCCTGGAATCGGCATTAGTAATACTGCAGGAGATATTCATTACACGCGACATGAGGAATAACTACTTCATGATGAGGACGACATCTTCAGCTTCTACTACGGCTCTAGAGACATATTTGTCCAGAGTCGGTCCCTGACTCCATCACCGCCGGCGTCTATATGAATGTTTCCCGTCTTCCCCGCACTGTAATCTTCTATCATGTTAGATCTCAGCTCTGATTCACACACAGAAGTTTGAGGCTTTTATAAAACAAATTTTGTTACGACAAACACCGAGGACAGAAATGATCTGATCCAAAGTCTCCATGTCCATATCCTCTCTTGCTGACAACTTTATCTTCCAAAAGGTAGGGGAGAAAACAAGGGGATCTGCTACCTTGGATCTAATCCTTATAAACAGGGAAGAAATGGTTGAGGAGGTAAGAGTGGCTGGGACCCTAGGAGGTAGCGACCATGCTATTTTAGAATTTTGGATAACGAGGAGGAAGACCTGTGAAGACTCAGACGTCAAGGTTAGATTTCAGAAAGGCAGATTTTTAAGGGACTCAGAAAGAGAATTGAAGGGATCCAATGGCTGAATATTCTTAAGGACAAAAATGTTCAGGAAGGATGGGAAATCTTGAAAAATGAGATTCTCAAAGCACAATCGTTAACAATTCCGAAAAGAGGGAAGAATGGGAAGCATTTAAGGAAACCAGGATGGATGAACACAGAACTTAAACACATGTTAAAAAGGAAGAAAGAAATGTTTATCAAATGGAAAGAGGGAGGCATATCTAAAGAAGAATATAATGCTGTCTGCAGAACCTGCAGGGCACAAATCAGATTATCTAAAGCTGACAATGAATTAAGGCTTGCAAGAGACGTCAAAAGCAACAAAAAAGGATTTTGGGGATACGTCAAAAGTAAAAGAAAAGTTAAAGATGCTATAGGATTTTTATAGGATGAACATGATGAAATGGTAAGACAGGATGTTGAGAAGGCTGAACTTTTAAATTCCTATTTTGCATCTGTTTTCTCTCAGAAAGGAAATGTAACATCAACTGATCTTCACTGTCCTATTAAAGGAATAGAAGAATCCAGGATATCTATAAACAGAAAGACAGTGAGGAAACACTTAGCTAACCTAAATGAATTCAAGTCTCCAGGTCCAGATGAATTACACCCCAGAGTACTGAAGGAGATAGCAGAAGAAATTCTTGAACCACTGTCCATAATCTTTGAAAATTCTTGGAGAACAGAAGTCCCAGAAGACTGGAGAAGAGCAAATGTTGTTCCTATCTTCAAAAAGGGGAAGAAGGTGGACCCAGGGAACTACAGGCCGGTGAGTCTGACTTTTATATCAGGAAAGATCTTTGAACAAATTATTAAAGAACATGTATGCAAGTACCTGGATAAGAATGAAGTGATTAAACAGAGTCAGCATGGGTTTGTAACTAATAAGTCATGTCAGACTAACTTAATTTCCTTCTATGACAGAATCACTGACTGGGTGGATCAGGGAAATGATGTAGATATAGTATATCTTGACTTCAGCAAAGCATTTGACAAAGTATCTCACACAATCCTTATTGAAAAAATGACTAAGTATGGAATGGACAAGGCAACTGTTAGGTGGATTCATAACTGGCTTAGTGATCGGACCCAAAGAGTGGTCGTAAATGGCTACACATCCAGTTGGAAGAATGTCTCAAGTGGGGTACCACAAGGCTCTGTTTTGGGCCCTGTATTGTTCAACATCTTTATCAATGATTTAGATGAAGGAATTGAGGGTAAACTGATCAAATTTGCTGATGACACAAAGCTAGGAGGGGTAGCTAATACTAGAGAAGAGAGAGAGAGGTTTCAAAAAGATATACATAAACTGGAGCAGTGGGCAGCAACTAACAGAATGGATTTTAACAGGGAAAAATGCAAAGTACTACATCTGGGCAATAAAAATGAAAAAAGCATATACAAAATGGGAGGAATAGGGCTAAGTAACAGCACATGTGAAAAAGACTTGGGTATACTAATAGATCACAGACTGAACATCAGTTAACAGTGTGATGCAGCAGCAAAAAAGGCAAATACAATTCTAGGATGTATCAACAGAAGCATACAGTCTAGATCACGTGAGGTCATTATTGCCCTCTACTACTCTTTGGTCAGACCTCATCTGGAATACTGTGTCCAGTTTTGGTCACCACATTTTAAAAAAGACATCAACAAACTGGAGCAAGTTCAGAGAAGAGCCACCAGAATGGTGACCGGTCTGCAAACCATGTCCTATGAGGAACGGTTACAGGATTTAGGGAATATTTAGCTTGCAAAAAAGAAGACTGAGAGGAGACTTAATAGCTGTCTACAAATATCTCAAGGCTGTCACATTGTAGAAGGATCATCTTTATGCTCATTTGCACAAGGAAAGACTAGAAGCAATGGGATGAAACTGAATGGGAGAAGACACAGATTAGATATTAGAAAAAACTTTTTGACAGTTAGGGTGATCAATGAGTGGAACAGGCTGCCACAGAGGTGGGGAGTTCTCCTTCAATGGAAGTCTTCAAACAGAGGCTGGACAGACATCTGTCTGGATGATTTAGAGAATCCTGCTTTGAGCAGGGGTTGGACCAGATGGCCCAGGAGGTCCCTTCCAACTCTACCATTCTATGTTCAATGATTTATGGGGTTTATTTCTGGCCTTTGGCTTTCATATATTACTAGGAAAACACCAGATAAAAAAAAACAGATATTAAAATGTTTCTAAGGAAAATTGGCTCCAACAATTATTGTAAATATAAAAAAAAACACAAAAAAGCAGAAGACACATTTTATTATTTTTAAACAAGTGAAACTTTCTTTTTACAAATTAACTCTTTTGGGCCCCAGAACATAGATGTACACAGCAGGCACCGCAGGAGGACTGCAACAAAAACCCTGACAGTTTAACCACTGCGAAAAGAATGGCATCTAAGAAGGTGTGATCGAGTTCAGCTGAATGCCCTCCTCCCCCAAGAACTCGATAGTATGGGGCGGCCTAGTTACTAGGATAATGAAAATAGCAAAGGACCAGCTCACCTGTGCTGGCATTGTGGTGCGTGAAAGCGCGGATCTCGTGTAGTCTCACGTGTGCAATTCAGAAAAAAAGGGGAAAATGATCCAGCTTTCCAAAACCATCCAAAATTTATTAAGACCTATTAAAAACAGAGATAGCGGACAGACCGCGCTTATCAAAAAGGGCTACGCGTTTCCAACAAGCAAGTGTTCTGTCTCAAAGCTGCTTCTATTAGACATGCTGCAGTTATATACCCAACCTCCCCATCACAAATCACACACACAGATGGTGCATAGTAAGACACAAATTGCCACCAAGTGAGAACACAAACTAAAAATGATATATAAAACATGTTAACGCAACCTTCTCAATTCCTACAACCCGCAATGAAGCAATGCTTCTCTGATGTTGAGAGACAAAACGCTTTGAGGAAATGACATCGCACGGCTCGAGCTGGTGAGAGAATTCCATCAGTAATCTGTTCTGAAATTCTTACTTTTATCATCCGTGTTGTAGAACCCACATCGCTAAGGTTACATTCCGTACATGTTATTAGATAAACCACGTTTTTACTGTTACAGTTGATGAATGGTTTTATTCTATATTCCTTAACATTTCCACTATCAGTAAAACACTGTGTTTTTATAGAGTGACTACATGTTCTCCATTTCACCGCACCGCAGTGGTAAAGCCCAGTGTGGTGTCACCATGTCTGTTTATTACTGGAGAGATGACATTCCCTAACGTGAGTGTCACTATATTACACCCATTGACAAAATTGCCGATAGGAAATCATCTTCACATAAAATCCCAAGTTCTTACGAATCAATGCCCTGATGGCGTGAAATTGAATGGAACAAACCAGAGGATCTGAAACTTCAGAATATCCAGGCACTAAAGCCATTCTGGAAGAACAGGACAGTGTTACATTCACAAGTGAGTTTATTAATATTCAACAGTCCATTCCGAAATTGTGGAGCAACATTATGACTCGCAGGAGGAATACATTTCAGCGGGATATTGGTGATTAGCAGAGTAACCGCGTATATGAGTGGGGCCGGGGGTCTGAATCACCACATACTCCTCGCTCTGTTCTTAAACACCACAGTAGATCCGCAGAGCGGCAGGTCTCCTTTACTTCTTCACACATGGAGTCGGTTGAAGCAGTTTCATTGACAATTATAATAATGGTAATACATCTGATAATGACACACAAATGACGTCTTATTTTAGAAAACCGAAAAAAAATTTTAAAAAACGCAAGAAAGCGGGGCCGCAAACACCGGAACGCATACAAGAATGGCCGCTCGCAACAGAAAGTGATCTCAATTCTCAAGAAAGTAATTTCTCTAATAAATATTTCCAGCTGCACCTCGACTTTGGAACAATTACAAGTATTGTCATTGGGACTCACTTTTGCTCCTGATCAGCATTTTGATTTATTCCGCACACTCCTGGACATTAAGAAATTAGGGCGGAATCTTACGGTGAGAAAACATTTTTTTGGAGAGGATACACATATGATGGAAAGTGTACAATTGCCTGCTAATAATTTTTGTAACCTTTTTTCATAGAGTAATGTGCTCTATAAAACTTGCAGGAGTTAGCTATCGAGAGCTCTGCGTGTTGTAAGGATGTAGAGCATGCTGAGAATCTACTTA
Source organism: Oophaga sylvatica (assembly GCA_033576555.1). Taxonomy (NCBI): domain Eukaryota; kingdom Metazoa; phylum Chordata; class Amphibia; order Anura; family Dendrobatidae; genus Oophaga; species Oophaga sylvatica. The sequence goes on from JARQOD010000017.1 coordinate 221,111, forward strand.
CCAAGAATCCTCACTTTTATCCCATTCACTCCAGAGTGGATTGTATGGAGCGGCTTCAATGTGCTATGCTGCGGGATTTGCGCTTGCTCCATCAATCTACATTGTCTGGGGGTTGTAATTATCATTTAAATACAGGCTGTGCAGGAAACTAAAAATAAATCAGAAATGACGGTGAAGAAAGCTGATAAGGGAGGATGGATAGTGGTGATGGATACGAGCATGTATAAAGACTGAGTGGTGCTCTGTTAAATGATGTCTCTACATATAAACAATTAGCAGGAAATCCTACAGGTAGTTTTCATAGGGAATTGTTGCAATTTATTGATGATGGTTATGCTTTGTGGGTATTTACTAAAACACAAAGGAGTATTTAAAAATAGATGATCCTCCTATCCCTGTATTATATGCCTTGCCTAAGGTACACAAGGGCATTTCTCCTCCACCGATGCGCCCGATTGTTTCAGGACTGGCTCGATTACGGAGCGTTTGAGCCAATGGCTTGATTCCCTCTTGCAGCCCCGTTGTGTCCGTACTGCTGGTTTCTTGAGGGATTCCCAAGCTGTATTACATCAGTTACACAATATTATCTGGAGGAAGGTTCTCATTAAGCTGTGATGTTGTGGCGCTGTACACCTCCATACCACAACAGCTTATTATTGAAGCGGTGGAATTTCATCTCTGTAAATAGTGATTACACTAAGGATCTGTGTGATTTTATTATACGGCTGTTTTATTAGAAATGAATTACTTCTCCTTTGACCAAGAATTTCTCCTGCAGTGTAGGGGGCATCAATGGGGGTAAACACTCCCCGTCCATTTGTGAATCTGGTTATGGCGTATTGGGAGGAGTTGTTTCTGAACACGAGTGACAATCCTTTTGCGTCCAGCATCTTCTGGTATGGCAGATACATCGATGATTCGCTCCTAATTTAGAGTGCTGATGTGTCTGCCATACCAGAATTTGTTGGTTATTTGAACCGCAACTAATTTAATCTTAGATTTACGCATTTTACTGATCCTTGCTGTATTTCATTTCTAGATCTGGATTTGCGGGGTTTGGTGGGTGAATCTGTTATTTCTTCACCCCACTGTAAACCTTTAGCAGGTAATAGCGTTTTACACGCCACCAGCAGCCATCCAAATCACACTGTGAGATCAGTCCCAGTGGGGAATGAACGCGGATCACCAGAAACTGCAGTGATGATAATTCCCTCAAACAAGAAATGAATGCATGTTGTGACAGGCTAACCAAAAGAGGCTATCCAGGCTGGTCGTTGGAGCGAGCTAAAAAAATTATAAAAGTAAAAAAAAAGCGTTGTGGTGTTGGAATCCAGGATGGGAATAATATGGATAAAAATAAAACAAAAACTGTTTGTTCATTAGTTAGGCAATTCACGCCATCAGGGCATTGATTGGGAAAACTGGATTTATGTGAAATGCACTATCATCAATTTTTGTCAGAGGTGTAATATAGTGACACTCACGTTAGGGAATGTCATCTCTCCAGTAATAAACAACATGGTGACACCACACTGGGCTTTACCACTGCGGTGCGGTGAAATGGAGAACATGTAGTCACTCTATAAAAACACAGTGTTTTACTGATAGTGGAAATGTTAGGAATATAGAATAAAACCATTCATCAACTGTAACAGTAAAAACGTGGTTTATCTAATAACATGTACGGAATGTAACCTTAGCGATGTGGGTTGTACAACACGGATGATAAAAGTAAGAATTCAGAACAGATTACTGATTACTGAAGGTTGCGTTATCAGCAGGAGGGGATGTAAAAAGACGCCTTATGACTCGAGAGGCAGATTGGATGTTTTGCCTGCAGACATGCTTTCCCAATGGCTTAAACGCCTGAAAAGAAATAATGTTCATTATTAGGTTGCATTATGTATATTGTTAACATGTTCTATATATCATTTTTAGTTTGTGTTCTCACTTGGTGGCAATTTGTGTCTTACTATGCACCATCTGTGTGTGATTTGTGATGGGGAGGTTGGGTATATAACTGCAGCATGTCTAATAGAAGCAGCTTTGAGACAGAACTCTTGCTTGTTGGAACCGTGTAGCCCTTTTTGATAAGCGCGGTCTGTCCGCTATCTCTGTTTTTAATATGTCTTAATAAATTTTGGAGGGTTTTGGAAAGCTGGATCATTTTCCCCTTTATTTCTGAATTGCACACGTGAGACTACACGGGATCCGCGCTTTCACGCACCACAATGCCAGCACAGGTGAGCTGGTTCCTTTGCTACTTTTCATTCACATACAGAAGTACAATGCACAAACCAACTGGGTGTAGGGCGACAGGCAGTGCCGGAGGTGGACTTACAACATTATGAAATTACTCATATTTCCTGACATATGCATGAGCCGCCCCCGGCAGCCATTCTCCCAGAGTCCACCACATAGGAAACCATGGAACTGCGGGGGCTCTGGCCTTTCACAAAAAGTCGACAGAGCCCCCACAGCACCGGACACCCGCAGCAGCACGCCGCACATTCAAACACACCCTGCGGCCTACAGGAATGCTCCACTCTTTCCTCCTCCAGCCGCGACCCTGGGACCCTGATCCACTGCGGACAGTAAGGTATATTCACACTATAATACGCACCCCCATTTCCCCCAAACTTGGGGGAAAAAAAGTGCGTCTTATAATCCGAAAAATACGGTAATACTGGTAAATAACACAAGACTGAGCACAAGACCTTCACAGCCGTCTACACATCATAGGGGAGATCTCCTGACACCTTCTCTCCATCTACCTGATGATCCTGAGGAGCATTGGGATCTTCTTGGTTACAGTCCTGTGGAGGAAGAGGACGGGGACATCTCTCTGGTGTTGTCCTCTTACTGGATAGATCTGGAGGAAACACATACAGGGAGTGAATTCATTCTTTACATACAGATAATTATAGGCCGTGTGTATTTAGTCCTGTCTATTACCTGGTGATGTGAGGGGCTGGGGAACCTCCATTATGACGTTCTTGTACAGATCTCTGTGTCCTTCTAAATACTCACTTCCCTCCTCCAACTCCATCCCAATGGACGATAAGATTAGTACAGCGAACAAATTCCTACAACTCATATAGTAAGGATAGAAAACCTGACACCATTCAATGAATCACCGTTACATCCCCCGATCCCTTACATAAGTCTTCTGTTAGTAAACTGTCCCCAGCATTCCCCACGACAACTGATAACCCCCATCGATCCAGTTCATTCTAGCATCTAATCATCTTGTAGTGTACCTTTATGTTCTAGGTATCCTTCTCAGGTCACATTGAGTGTCCTCATGAGATCAGTAGGGGTGAGGTGGAGGCCCGTGATTGGGCTCAGGGGTCTTCCCCATCCCTCAGACACAGGGTCCTGACAGCGATCATAGAGGTCTTCTTCACCACTGTGTAATCCTGGTAATGGAGAGACACATTAATAAATCTCACTACAGACATTTCCAGAGTCCTCACCTCTCCAGTTCTGTCCGTTATTCCCATAGATAAGAATGATGTAATGTGACGTCATCAGAATCTCTCACCTCTCCAGTGAGACGGAAGAGGACCTCTAGGGTGAGGTGTAATATCCTCTCCGCCATCTTATCTCTGTCCATATCCATCTTTGATGGGTAAATCAGGAAAATTCTCTTCTGTAGAAGATCTTCACTGAGAGGATCCGATATTGTAGAGACCTGAATGAGAAGAAGATGAGGCGATGTAACATCATAAGAATCCTGTAATAATACAATTACTGGAGATAATAAGGGAAACATATGAGGAGATTTATTATTTACAGGATTTAGTTTTCTTCTTTACATCTACTAATAAAACCTATATATTTAGGCCACAGACAACAAGCAGTTTCCTCCTCGGAGTCGGCAGCTGAATACGTTCCTCATAGACTCATCTTCCATAACGCTAATTCTCCTCTCATTACCGACCCTGGAATCGGCATTAGTAATACTGCAGGAGATATTCATTACACGTGACATGAGGAATAACTACTTCATGATGAGGACGACATCTTCATCTTCTACTGATGGAGGTTTTGTAGGAACATTACACTGTGTGACCCCAGAAAGCGGCTCTGTACTATTAGAGTAACACACGTCCCCCCACAGACCCCTGAATATCACATTGTATAACGACCCCACAATCTGCGGCTCTTCGGGGTAAATCGCTCTCTCACCATTGGATTAGAGCTGATACTATGAAGATAAAGGGACTAAACAGACTTTCTGTCACCTCCATAAAGGGACACTTCTCCGTGTTTGTCAGAACTGTGCGAGGATTATTAGAGGTGACAGTTCCCCCAATTAGAAGGGACACCTGTGGATATCGGGGTCTTCACCTGCTGCAGTCCTGGGGGGATTTACTGGGTAAAGTGCTGGAATCACTGTCTCCCAAAGGGTTAAATGTAGTCTATAAATTCAATGTCTTTCTAGAAGCTTCTTCTCTGAACTTTCTTCCTCTGTTTTCTGCCGTATTTCTATTACTCTCCGGAATCAGGAATGTATGAAGTCCTATAGAAACTGCGGAGAAGAATCATTTCTAATTCTGTGTTTCCAGGATTCTTCTTGTGGGAATCGGCTGCGATATCCCCTGTGTAATAGATTCCTAGTATTAATGCGCCAGTAATGGGGAATCTCCACATCCCTCTACCCGCACTCCACATAGAGAATAATGGAGCCTCCGGCACCGACCTCCACCAGCACTCCACATAGAGAACGATGGAGCCTCCGGCACCGACCTGCACCCGTACTCCACATAGAGAACGATGGAGCCTCCAGCACCGACCTCCACCAGCACTCCACATAGAGAACGATGGAGCCTCCGGCACCGACCTGCACCCGTACTCCACATAGAGAATAATGGAGCCTCCGGCACCGACCTCCACCAGCACTCCACATAGAGAATAATGGAGCCTCCGGCACCGACCTCCACCAGCACTCCACATAGAGAACGATGGAGCCTCCGGCACCGACCTGCACCCGTACTCCACATAGAGAATAACGGAGCCTCCGGCATCTACCTCCACCCGCAGAGCCTCACTCCACATAGAGAATAACGGAGCCTCCGGCATCTACCTCCACCCGCAGAGCCTCACTCCACATAGAGAATAACGGAGCCTCCGGCATCTACCTCCACCCGCAGAGCCTCACTCCACATAGAGAACGACGGAGCCTCCGGCACCTACCTCCACCCGCACTCCACATAGAGAACGACGGAGCCTCCGGCACCAACCTCCACCCGCACTCCACATAGAGAACGACGGAGCCTCCGGCACCGACCTCCACCCGCACTCCACATAGAGAACGACGAAGCCTCCGGCACCGACCTCCACCAGCACTCCACATAGAGAATAATGGAGCCTCCGGCACCGACCTCCACCCGCACTCCACATAGAGAACGATGGAGCCTCCAGCACCGACCTCCACCCGCACTCCACATAGAGAACGATGGAGCCTCCAGCACCGACCTCCACCAGCACTCCACATAGAGAATAACGGAGCCTCCGGCATCTACCTCCACCCGCAGAGCCTCACTCCACATAGAGAACGACGGAGCCTCCGGCACCTACCTCCACCCGCACTCCACATAGAGAACGACGGAGCCTCCGGCACCAACCTCCACCCGCACTCCACATAGAGAACGACGGAGCCTCCGGCACCGACCTCCACCCGCACTCCACAGAGAGAATGATGGAGCCTCCGGCACCGACCTCCACCCGCACTCCACATAGAGAATAATGGAGCCTCCGGCACCGACCTCCACCCGTACTCCAGAGAGAGAATGATGGAGCCTCCGGCACCAACCTCCACCCGCACTCCACATAGAGAATGATGGAGCTCTCGGCACCGACCTCCACCCGCACTCCACATAGAGAATAATGGCACCGACCTCCACCCGCACTCCACAGAGAGAACAACGGAGCCTCCGGCACCACCTCCACCCGCAGTCCACATAGAGAACGACGGAGCCTCCGGCACCGACCTCCACCCGCACTCCACAGAGAGAACAACGGAGCCTCCGGCACCAACCTCCACCAGCAGTCCACATAGAGAACGACGGAGCCTCCGGCACCGACCTCCACCCGCAGAGCCGCACTCCACATAGAGAATAATGGAGCCTCCAGCACCGACCTCCACCTGCACTCCACATAGAGAATAATGGAGCCTCCGGCACCGACCTCCACCCGCAGAGCCGCACTCCACATAGAGAACAATGGAGCCTCCAGCACCGACCTCCACCCATACTCCACATAGAGAATAACGGAGCCTCGGCACCGACCTCCACCCGCACTCCACATAGAGAACAATAGAGCCTCCAGCACCGACCTCCACCCATACTCCACATAGAGAATAATGGAGCCTCCGGCACCGACCTCCACCGCAGAGCCGCACTCCACATAGAGAATAATGGAGCCTCCAGCACCGACCTCCACCCGCACTCCACATAGAGAATAATGGGGCCTCCAGCACCGACCTCCACCCGCACTCCACATAGAGAACAATGGAGCCTCCAGCACCGACCTCCACACATACTCAACATAGAGAATAACGGAGCCTCCAGCACCGACCTCCACCCGCACTCCACATAGAGAACAATAGAGCCTCCAGCACCGACCTCCACCCATACTCCACATAGAGAATAACGGAGCCTCCGGCACCGACCTCCACCCGCACTCCACATAGAGAACAATGGAGCCTCCAGCACCGACCTCCACCCGCACTCCACATAGAGAATAATGGAGCCTCCGGCACCGACCTCCACCAGCAGAGCCGCACTCCACACAGAGAATAATGGAGCCTCCGGCACCTACCTCCACCTGCACTCCACAGAGAGAATAATGGAGCCTCCGGCACCGACCTCCACCCGCACTCCACATAGAGAATAATGGCACCGACCTCCACCCGCACTCCACAGAGAGAACAACGGAGCCTCCGGCACCAACCTCCACCCGCAGTCCACATAGAGAACGACGGAGCCTCCGGCACCGACCTCCACCCGCACTCCACAGAGAGAACAACGGAGCCTCCGGCACCAACCTCCACCCGCAGTCCACATACAGAATGATGGAGCCTCCGGCACCGACCTCCACCCGCACTCCACAGAGAGAACAACGGAGCCTCCGGCACCAACCTCCACCAGCAGTCCACATAGAGAACGACGGAGCCTCCGGCACCGACCTCCACCCGCAGAGCGCACTCCACATAGAGAATAATGGAGCCTCCGGCACCGACCTCCACCCGCACTCCACATAGAGAATAATGGAGCCTCCGGCACCGACCTCCACCCGCAGAGCCGCACTCCACATAGAGAACAATGGAGCCTCCAGCACGACCTCCACCCATACTCCACATAGAGAATAACGGAGCCTCCGGCACCGACCTCCACCCGCACTCCACATAGAGAACAATGGAGCCTCCAGCACCGACCTCCACCCATACTCCACATAGAGAATAATGGAGCCTCCGGCACCGACCTCCACCCGCACTCCACATAGAGAATAATGGAGCCTCCGGCACCGACCTCCACCGCAGAGCCGCACTCCACATAGAGAACAATGGAGCCTCCAGCACCGACCTCCACCCCAGAGCCGCACTCCACATAGAGAACAATGGAGCCTCCAGCACCGACCTCCACCATACTCCACATAGAGAATAACGGAGCCTCCGGCACGACCTCCACCCATACTCCACAGAGAGAATAATGGAGCCTCCGGCACCGACCTCCACCCGCAGAGCCGCACTCCACACAGAGAATAATGGAGCCTCCGGCACCGACCTCCACCCGCACTCCACAGAGAGAATAATGGAGCCTCCGGCACCTACCTCCACCCGTACTCCACAGAGAGAACAACGGAGCCTCCGGCACCGACCCTCCACGCAGAGCCGCACTCCACATAGAGAACAATGGAGCCTCCAGCACCGACCTCCACCCATACTCCACATAGAGAATAACGGAGCCTCCGGCACCGACCTCCACCCGCACTCCACATAGAGAACAATAGAGCCTCCAGCACCGACCTCCACCCATACTCCACATAGAGAATAATGGAGCCTCCGGCACCGACCTCCACCCGCAGAGCCGCACTCCACATAGAGAATAATGGAGCCTCCAGCACCGACCTCCACCCGCACTCCACATAGAGAACAATGGAGCCTCCAGCACCGACCTCCACCCATACTCCACATAGAGAATAACGGAGCCTCCGGCACCGACCTCCACCCGCACTCCACATAGAGAACAATAGAGCCTCCAGCACCGACCTCCACCCATACTCCACATAGAGAATAACGGAGCCTCCGGCACCGACCTCCACCCGCACTCCACATAGAGAACAATGGAGCCTCCAGCACCGACCTCCACCCGCACTCCACATAGAGAATAATGGAGCCTCCGGCACCGACCTCCACCAGCAGAGCCGCACTCCACACAGAGAATAATGGAGCCTCCGGCACCTACCTCCACCTGCACTCCACAGAGAGAATAATGGAGCCTCCGGCACCGACCTCCACCCGCACTCCACATAGAGAATAATGGCACCGACCTCCACCCGCACTCCACAGAGAGAACAACGGAGCCTCCGGCACCAACCTCCACCGCAGTCCACATAGAGAACTCCGGCACCGACCTCCACCCGCACTCCACAGAGAGAACAACGGAGCCTCCGGCACCAACCTCCACCGCAGTCCACATAGAGAATGATGGAGCCTCCGGCACGACCTCCACCCGCACTCCACAGAGAGAACAACGGAGCCTCCGGCACCAACCTCCACCAGCAGTCCACATAGAGAACGACGGAGCCTCCGGCACCGACCTCCACCCGCAGAGCCGCACTCCACATAGAGAATAATGGAGCCTCCGGCACCGACCTCCACCGCACTCCACATAGAGAATAATGGAGCCTCCGGCACCGACCTCCACCCGCAGAGCCGCACTCCACATAGAGAACAATGGAGCCTCCAGCACGACCTCCACCCATACTCCACATAGAGAATAACGGAGCCTCCGGCACCGACCTCCACCCGCACTCCACATAGAGAACAATAGAGCCTCCAGCACCGACCTCCACCCATACTCCACATAGACAATAACGGAGCCTCCGGCACCGACCTCCACCCGCACTCCACATAGAGAACAATGGAGCCTCCAGCACCGACCTCCACCCATACTCCACATAGAGAATAATGGAGCCTCCGGCACCGACCTCCACCCGCACTCCACATAGAGAATAATGGAGCCTCCGGCACCGACCTCCACCCGCAGAGCCGCACTCCACACAGAGAACAATGGAGCCTCCAGCACCGACCTCCACCCATACTCCACATAGAGAATAATGGAGCCTCCGGCACCGACCTCCACCCGCACTCCACAGAGAGAATAATGGAGCCTCCGGCACCTACCTCCACCCGTACTCCACAGAGAGAACAACGGAGCCTCCGGCACCGACCTCCACCCGCACTCCACATAGAGAACGACGGAGCCTCCGGCACCGACCTCCACCCGCACTCCACAGAGAGAATGATGGAGCCTCCGGCACCGACCTCCACCCGCACTCCACATAGAGAACGACGGAGCCTCCGGCACCTACCTCCACCCGTACTCCACAGAGAGAACAACGGAGCCTCCGGCACCGACCTCCACCCGCACTCCACATAGAGAACGACGGAGCCTCCGGCACCTACCTCCACCCGCACTCCACATAGAGAACAACGGAGCCTCCGGCACCGACCTCCACCCGCACTCCACAGAGAGAATGATGGAGCCTCCGGCACCGACCTCCACCCGCACTCCACATAGAGAATAATGGAGCCTCCGGCACCGACCTCCACCCGTACTCCACACAGAGAACGATGGAGCCTCCGGCACCGACCTCCACCCGCACTCCACATAGAGAATAATGGAGCCTCCGGCACCGACCTCCACCCGCACTCCACATAGAGAATAATGGAGCCTCCGGCACCGACCTCCACCCGTACTCCAGAGAGAGAATGATGGAGCCTCCGGCACCAACCTCCACCCGCACTCCACATAGAGAATGATGGAGCCTCCGGCACCGACCTCCACCCGCACTCCACATAGAGAATAATGGCACCGACCTCCACCCGCACTCCACAGAGAGAACAACGGAGCCTCCGGCACCAACCTCCACCCGCAGTCCACATAGAGAACGACGGAGCCTCCGGCACCGACCTCCACCAGCACTCCACAGAGAGAACGGAGCCTCCGGCACCAACCTCCACCAGCAGTCCACATAGAGAACGACGGAGCCTCCGGCACCGACCTCCACCCGCAGAGCCGCACTCCACATAGAGAATGGAGCCTCCGGCACCGACCTGAAACCGCAGAGCCACACTCCACATAGAGAACAATGGAGCCTCCAGCACCGACCTCCACATAGAGAACAATAGAGCCTCCAGCACCGACCTCCACCCGCACTCCACATAGAGAATAATGGAGCCTCCGGCACGACCTCCACATAGAGAACAATAGAGCCTCCAGCACCGACCTCCACCCGCACTCCACATAGAGAATAATGGAGCCTCCGGCACCGACCTCCACATAAAGAACAATAGAGCCTCCAGCACCGACCTCCACCCGCACTCCACATAGAGAATAATGGAGCCTCCGGCACCGACCTCCACCCGCAGAGCCGCACTCCACATAGAGAACAATGGAGCCTCCAGCACCGACCTCCACCCATACTCCACATAGAGAATAACGGAGCCTCCGGCACCGACCTCCACCCGCACTCCACATAGAGAACAATAGAGCCTCCAGCACCGACCTCCACCCATACTCCACATAGAGAATAACGGAGCCTCCGGCACCGACCTCCACCCGCACTCCACATAGAGAACAATGGAGCCTCCGGCACAGACCTCCACCGCACTCCACATAGAGAATAGGAGCCTCCGGCACCGACTCCACCGCAGAGCCACACTCCACAGAGAATAATGGAGCCTCCGGCACCTACCTCCACCTGCACTCCACATAGAGAATAATGGAGCCTCCGGCACCGACCTCCACCCGCACTCCATAGAGAATAATGGCCACCACCTCCACCGCATCCACAAGAGAATAATGGAGCCTCCGGCACCGACCTCCACCGCACTCCACAAGAGAACAACGGAGCCTCCGGCACCTACCTCCACCCGCAAGCCGCACTCCACATAGAGAAGACGGAGCCTCTGCAACCGACCTCCACCCGCACTCCACAGAGAGAACAACGGAGCCTCCGGCACCAACCTCCACGCGCAGAGCAGCACTCCACATAGAGAATAATGGAGCCTCCGGCACCGACCTCCACCCGCACTCCACATAGAGAATAATGGAGCCTCCGGCACCGACCTCCACCCGCAGAGCCGCACTCCACATAGAGAACAATGGAGCCTCCAGCACCGACCTCCCACATAGAGAATAACGGAGCCTCCGGCACCGACCTCCACCCGCACTCCACATAGAGAACAATGGAGCCTCCAGCACCGACCTCCACCATACTCCACATAGAGAATAATGGAGCCTCGCACGATCACCGACTCCACATAGAGAAAATGGAGCCTCCGGCACCGACCTCCACCGCAAGCCGCATCACAAGAGAATAATGGAGCCTCCGGCACCGACCTCCACCCCGCCACATCCACATAGAGAAAATGGAGCCTCCACACCGACCTCACCGCAACTCCACAAGAGAATAACGGAGCCTCCGGCACCGACCTCCACCCGCACACTCCACATAGAGAACAATGGAGCCTCCAGCACCGACCTCCACCCATACTCCACATAGAGAATAATGGAGCCTCCGGCACCGACCTCCACCCGCACTCCACACAGAGAACGACGGAGCCGCCGGCACCAACCTCCACCCGCACTCCACACAGAGAACGACGGAGCCTCCGGCACCAACCTCCACCCGCACTCCACACAGAGAACGACGGAGCCTCCGGCACCAACCTCCACCCGCACTCCACACAGAGAACGACGGAGCCTCCGGCACCTTACCACTCCACAAGAGAACGATGGAGCCTCCGGCACCTACCTCCACCCGCACTCCACACAGAGAACGACGGAGCCTCCGGCACCAACCTCCACCCGCACTCCACACAGAGAACGAGGAGCCTCCGGCACCTACCTCCCCCACCACAGAGAACGACGGAGCCTCCGGCACCTACCTCCACCCGCACTCCACATAGAGAACGATGGAGCCTCCGGCACCGACCTCCACCGCACTCCACACAGAGAACGACGGAGCTCCGGCACCTACCTCCACACAGAGAACGATGGAGCCTCCGGCACCTACCTCCACCGCACTCCACACAGAGAACGACGGAGCCTCTGGCACCTACCTCCACCAGCGGCTACGAGGTGGGCGGAGCTCGGCGGCATCAGTGGAGGCCTGCGTCCTTATTGGGGACGATTCATGTACGGAGGGAGCCCTGCGTCCTATTGGGGGGATTCATGTACAGCGAGCCCGTGTGTCTATTGGGGGGATTCATGTACGGAGCGGAGCCTCGTGCGTCCTATTGGGGGGATTCATGTACTGGAGCGGAGCCGCGTGCGTCCTATTGGGGGGATTCATGTACGGAGCGGAGCCTCGTGCGTCCTATTGGGGGGATTCATGTACGGAGCGGAGCCCGTGTGTCCTATTGGGGGGATTCATGTACGGAGCGGAGCCTCGTGCGTCCTATTGGGGGGATTCATGTACGGAGCGGACCGCGTGCGTCCTATTGGGGGATTCATGTACGGAGCGGAGCCGTGTGCGTCCTATTGGGGGATTCATGTACGGAGCGGAGCCCGTGCGTCCTATTGGGGGGATTCATGTACGGAGCGGAGCCCGTGCGTCCTATTGGGGGGATTCATGTACGGAGCGGAGCCTCGTGCGTCCTATTGGGGGGATTCATGTACGGAGCGGAGCCCGTGCGTCCTATTGGGGGGATTCATGTACGGAGCGGAGCGCGTGGTCCTATTGGGGGGATTCATGTACGGAGCGGAGCCGCGTGCGTCCTATTGGGGGGATTCATGTACGGAGCGAGCCTCGTGCGTCCTATTGGGGGGATTCATGTACGGAGCGGAGCCGCGTGCGTCCTATTGGGGGGATTCATGTACGGAGCGGAGCCTCGTGGTCCTATTGGGGGGATTCATGTACGGAGCGGAGCCGCGTGTGTCCTATTGGGGGATTCATGTACGGAGCGGAGCCTCGTGTGTCCTATTGGGGGGATTCATGTACGGAGCGGAGCCGCGTGTCCTATTGGGGGATTCATGTACGGAGCGGAGCCCGTGCGTCCTATTGGGGGGATTCATGTACGGAGCGGAGCCTCGTGCGTCCTATTGGGGGGATTCATGTACGGAGCGGAGCCTCGTGCGTCCTATTGGGGGGATTCATGTACGGAGCGGAGCCGCGTGTGTCCTATTGGGGGGATTCATGTACGGAGCGGAGCCCGTGCGTCCTATTGGGGGGATTCATGTACGGGAGCGGAGCCGCGTGCGTCCTATTGGGGGGATTCATGTACGGAGCGGAGCCGCGTGCGTCCTATTGGGGGGATTCATGTACGGAGCGGAGCCGTGTGCGTCTATTGGGGGGATTCATGTACGGAGCGGAGCCCGTGCGTCCTATTGGGGGGATTCATGTACGGAGCGGAGCCGTCGTGCGTCCTATTGGGGGGATTCATGTACGGAGCGGAGCCGCGTGCGTCCTATTGGGGGGATTCATGTACGGAGCGGAGCCTCGTGCGTCCTATTGGGGGGATTCATGTACGGAGCGGAGCCGCGTGCGTCCTATTGGGGGGATTCATGTACGGAGCGGAGCCGCGTGCGTCCTATTGGGGGATTCATGTACGGAGCGGAGCCCGTGCTGTCCTATTGGGGGGATTCATGTACGGAGCGGAGCCGCGTGCGTCCTATTGGGGGGATTCATGTACGGAGCGGAGCCCGTGCGTCCTATTGGGGGGATTCATGTACGGAGCGGAGCCGCGTGGTCCTATTGGGGGGATTCATGTACGGAGCGGAGCCTGTGTGTCCTATTGGGGGGATTCATGTACGGAGCGGAGCCGCGTGCGTCCTATTGGGGGGATTCATGTACGGAGCGGAGCCGCGTGCGTCCTATTGGGGGGATTCATGTATGGAGCGGAGCCGCGTGTGTCCTATTGGGGGGATTCATGTAGGAGCGGAGCCTCGTGCGTCCTATTGGGGGATTCATGTACGGAGCGGAGCCGCGTGTGTCCTATTGGGGGGATTCATGTACGGAGCGGAGCCGCGTGGTCCTATTGGGGGGATTCATGTACGGAGCGGAGCCCGTGCGTCCTATTGGGGGGATTCATGTACGGAGCGGAGCCGCGTGGTCCTATTGGGGGGATTCATGTACGGAGCGGAGCCCGTGTGTCCTATTGGGGGGATTCATGTACGGAGCGGAGCCGCGTGCGTCCTATTGGGGGGATTCATGTACGGAGCGGAGCCTGCGTGCGTCCTATTGGGGGGATTCATGTACGGAGCGGAGCCGTGCGTCCTATTGGGGGGATTCATGTACGGAGCGGAGCCGCGTGTGTCCTATTGGGGGGATTCATGTACGGAGCGGAGCCTCGTGTGTCCTATTGGGGGATTCATGTACGGAGCGGAGCCGCGTGCGTCCTATTGGGGGGATTCATGTAGGGAGCGGAGCCTCGTGCGTCCTATTGGGGGGATTCATGTACGGAGCGGAGCCGCGTGCGTCCTATTGGGGGATTCATGTACGGAGCGGAGCCTGGGTGCGTCCTATTGGGGGGATTCATGTACGGAGCGGAGCCGCGTGCGTCCTATTGGGGGGGATTCATGTACGGAGCGGAGCCTCGTGCGTCCTATTGGGGGGATTCATGTACGGAGCGGAGCCGCGTGTGTCCTATTGGGGGGTGAGTCATGTACGGAGCGGAGCCGCGTGCGTCCTATTGGGGGGATTCATGTACGGAGCGGAGCCGCGTGTGTCCTATTGGGGGGATACATGTACGGAGCGGAGCCTCGTGTGTCCTATTGGGGGCGCTGTCCGCGGTGCATGGACGCCGGTGTGACTGAGGCCGCAGGTCCCGGGAGGATTAACCCCGTAGCAGCCGGAGAACAGCGTTATCCCATGTGACAAACTCCCGGATACAGATAGAAAGCGGAACATCACACAGAGGAAAACCGAGTGTTTGTGTATGAAGAACGGACGAGTGTGAACAGCGGCGAATCGTGAGTAAGAATAACAGGAACCTGCAGCACTGAGCACTCACCTCCACCCGCAGAGCCGCACTGCACATATGGCGGTAACTAGGCTCAACCGACCCCCAATACTCCACATCCCGCCATCACCTCCACTGCTTCCTGTCTGCTCTATGGAGGGAGAGGCGCCGCCCCTTCTGGTCACATGGGCGTGACGTCACAGAGGTCCTTTATCCTCTACCTTTCCCTGCCGGCGAGGACCAGTGGCCCCAGGTAAGAGGCGCCTCCGGGGCCCTGCAGCACGTGGGATAAGGGCTCTGTATACCGGCAGCTGCGGAGGAACTACACTTCCCAGCATGTCCTGACAGCACCAGGCCAGGAGTGCAGGCTGTGTGGGCATGCTGGGATCTGTAGTAGTGATGGGTAGCTCCTGAACAGCCGGCTCTTTCTAGTGAATCATATGAGCCGGCTCTTTGCCAGTAGTTCACGTTCCACAGTCCCCTCTTGCCCCGCCCCTCCCGGCAGTAGTCACTCTGATGGCCGGGCTGGGAGCAAAATCCGGGTATTGGGGCGTACAATGTGCACATAGAAGACTAATATCCTGTATGGTGCCCGACGTGTGTCAGCTGGCTGCAGCAGAGCTGTGTGTGCAGAGCCGCGTGTGTCAGCTGCTGCAGCAGAGCTGTGTGTGCAGAGCCCGGCGTGTGTCAGCTGGCTGCAGCAGAGCTGTGTGTGCAGAGCCCGGCGTGTGTCAGCTGGCTGCAGCAGAGCTGTGTGTGCAGAGCCCGGCGTGTGTCAGCTGGCTGCAGCAGAGCTGTGTGTGCAGAGCCCGGCAGTGTGTCAGCTGGCTGCAGCAGAGCTGTGTGTGCAGAGCCCGGCGTGTGTCAGCTGGCTGCAGCAGAGCTGTGTGTGCAGAGCCCGGCGTGTGTAGTCAGCGGCTGCAGCAGAGCTGTGTGTGCAGAGCCCGTGTGTGTCAGCTGGCTGCAGCAGAGCTGTGTGTGCAGAGCCCGGCGTGTGTCAGCTGGCTGCAGCAGAGCGTGTGTGCAGAGCCCGGCGTGTGTCAGCTGGCTGCAGCAGAGCTGTGTGTGCAGAGCCGGCTGTGTCAGCTGGCTGCAGCAGAGCTTGTGTGCAGAGCCCGTGTGTCAGCTGGCTGCAGCAGAGCTGTGTGTGCAGAGCCCGGTGTGTCAGCTGGCTGCAGCAGAGCTGTGTGTGCAGAGCCCGGCGTGTGTCAGTGGCTGCAGCAGACTGTTGTGCAGAGCCGGCGTGTGTCAGCTGGCTGCAGCAGAGCTGTGTGTGCAGAGCCCGGCGTGTGTCAGCTGGCTGCAGCAGAGCTGTGTGTGCAGAGCCCGGCGTGTGTCAGCTGGCTGCAGCAGAGCTGTGTGTGCAGAGCCCGGCGTGTGTCAGCTGGCTGCAGCAGAGCTGTGTGTGCAGAGCCCGCGTGTGTCAGCTGGCTGCAGCAGAGCTGTGTTGCAGAGCCGGCGTGTGTCAGCTGGCTGCAGCAGAGCTGTGTGTGCAGAGCCCGGCGTGTGTCAGCTGGCTGCAGCAGAGCTGTGTGTGCAGAGCCCGCGTGTGTCAGCTGGCTGCAGCAGAGCTGTGGCAGAGCCCGGCTGTGTCAGCTGGCTGCAGCAGAGCTGTGTGTGCAGAGCCCGGCGTGTGTCAGCTGGCTGCAGCAGAGCTGTGTGTGCAGAGCCCGGCGTGTGTCAGCTGGCTGCAGCAGAACTGTGTGTGCAGAGCCGTCGGCATGTGTTCAGCTGGCTGCAGCAGAGCTGTGTTGCAGAGCCCGGTGTGTGTCAGGCTGGCTGCAGCAGAGCTGTGTGTGCAGAGCCGGCGTGTGTCAGCTGGCTGCAGCAGAGCTGTGTGTGCAGAGCCGGCGTGTGTTCAGCTGGCTGCAGCAGAGCTGTGTGTGCAGAGCCCGGCGTGTGTCAGCTGGCTGCAGCAGAGCTGTGTGCAGAGCCCGGCGTGTGTCAGCTGGCTGCAGCAGAGCTGTGTGTGCAGAGCCCGGTGTGTGTCAGCTGGCTGCAGCAGAGCTGTGTGTGCAGAGCCCGGCGTGTGTCAGCTGGCTGCAGCAGAGCTGTGGTGCAGAGCCCGGCGTGTGTCAGCTGGCTGCAGCAGAGCTGTGTGTGCAGAGCCCGGCGTGTGTCAGCTGGCTGCAGAGACTGTGTGCAGAGCCCGCGTGTGTCAGCGCAAGCCCTGTGTGTGCAGAGCCCGGTGTGTGTCAGCTGGCTGCAGCAGAGCTGTGTGTGCAGAGCCCGGCGTGTGTCAGCTGGCTGCAGCAGAGCTGTGTGTGCAGAGCCCGGCGTGTGTCAGCTGGCTGCAGCAAAGCTGTGTGTGCAGAGCCCGGCGTGTGTCAGCTGGCTGCAGCAGAGCTGTGTGTGCAGAGCCCGGCGTGTGTCAGCTGGCTGCAGCAGAGCTGTGTGTGCAAAGCCCGGCGTGTGTCAGCTAGCTGCAGCAGAGCTGTGTGTGCAGAGCCCGGCGTGTGTCAGCTGGCTGCAGCAGAGCTGTGTGTGCAGAGCCGGCTGTTATGTTTCGGTAGCTGAGGAGTGCAGGTAAAAAAGGCAATACACGAGAGCAGTTGGAATCTATGAGATTGCAGTACCCTGACTAACCACCACAACTAGAGGCAGCCGTGGAGCGTTCCTACGTTGGTCCTAGACGCCTCGTCACAGCCTGAGAAACTAACTACACCTAAAGATAGAAATAGGAAACTATCTGCCCCGGAGCAGAACCCCAAAGAACATAGAAAGCCCCCAAACATGTAATGGCGGTTAGACAAGAAGAAATACTGACACAGACAGAAAATAGTATGAGCAAACGTTGGGGCCCAAACTACCTAAATAGAAAAGGATAGGAAGGGTACTTACTGCAATCCCAAAAAACCCTGAAAAGCACCAACTCTACTAATTTCAAAAACCTGAGATCACACGACCTCTACCACCTAAATTAGTTCTCTGGTGTAACAAAATCAAAACAGCAGCCACTGGAAAAAGCAAATGTACAAACATCAGTGGCTGAACTAAACTGAGAGGGCAGAAGCCCCCGGAGGGGACCCTGAAGGCCCCCACAGAAGTGCAGGACAAAATGCAAAAATCAAGCACAAAAACAAAAAGAAGAAAATGTCTTATCTGTTAGCATGAGATGCAGACACGACACAGCAGGCTACAAAGTGAACAGGACTCAAGGATTCAGACCAGAACAATTGATCACCGGCAACCCTGATGGGAAGGCGACTCCCTTATATAAGACCAGTCAGTAACACCTGATTCCCAATCCTCACAATCTTCACTGGACAGTCCAGTACCGCTTGTAACCATCAGAGGGAGCCTCTGCTCAGAACTCATTTCAGGCCCATTCACAACACCGGCATGTGTCAGCTGGCTGCAGCAGAGCTGTGTGTGCAGAGCCTGGTGTGTGTCAGCTGGCTGCAGCAGAGCTGTGTGCAGAGCCCGGCATGTCAGCTGGCTGCAGCAGAGCTGTGTTTGCAGAGTCCGGCGTGTGTCAGCTGCTGCAGCAAAGCTGTGTGTGCAGAGCCCGGCGTGTGTCAGCTGGCTGCAGCAGAGCTGTGTTTGCAGAGCCCGGCGTGTGTCAGCTGCTGCAGCAGAGCTGTGTGTGCAGAGCCCGGCGTTTGTCAGCTGCTGCAGCAGAGCTGTGTGTGCAGAGCCCGGCGTGTGTCAGCTGGCTGCAGCAGAGCTGTGTTTGCAGAGCCTGGTGTGTGTCAGCTGGCTGCAGCAGAGCTGTGTGTGCAGAGCGTGGCGTGTGTTTAGCTGGCTGCAGCAGAACTGTGTGCAGAGCCCGGGATGTGTAACTGGCTGCAACAGGCTGTGGCAGAGGGCCCCGGCCCTGTGGGGGGGTGCAGCAGGCTGTGTGTTTCAGAGGGGTTTGGGTGTGTCGCTGGTGCAGCAGAAGCGTGTGTGCAAAGCCCGGCGGTGTAAAGGGGGCCTTTCAGCAGAGCTGGGGTTTTTTGCAGAAACCTGGGTGTGTCGTGCTGCAGCAGAGCTGTGTGCAGAGCCCGGGGTGTGTCAGCTGGGGCAGCCCGAAAAAATGTGCAGGCCCGGGGGTGTGTCAGCTGGCTGCAGCAGGCTGTGTGGGCGTGGCTGCAGCGGCTGTGTGTCAGGGGGCGCGGCGTGTGTGCAGGCGGGTGTGCAGTTGGGGGGGAGCAGGCTGTATGTGCAGAGCCTGGGTGTCAGGGTGGCTTTCGCAGAGCTGTGTGTGCAGAGCCTGGTGTGTGTCAGCTTTGGCCCGCAGCCGGTGTGTGCAAACCCCCTTCAGCTGGGGGCAGCAGAGCTGTGTTTTTTCAGGCCGGCGTGTGTTAGCTGCTTTTCAGCAGAGCTTGGGGGGCAGAGCCCCGGGTGTGTCAGCTGGCTGCCCCCCCGAGCTGTGTTTTCAGAAGCCGGGTGTGTCAGCTGCTGCAGCAGAGCTGTGTGTACAAACCCGCGTTTTTCAGGTGCTGCAGCAGAGCTGTGTTTTGCAGAGCCCCGGGGTTTTGTAAACTGGCTGCCGCGAGCTGTGGGGGTTTCAGGGGCCCGGGGTTTTTCAGCTGGCGCAGCAGAGCGTGTGTTTCAGAGCGTGGCGTTTTTTTTTTTTCAGTGGCGCGCGAGCTGTGTGTGCAGAAAACCCGGCAGGGGTCAGCTGGCTGCAGCGAGCTGTGGGGTCAGGCCCCGGGATGTTTTCAGCTGGTGAGCAGAAATGTGTGCAGGCCCGGAATTTTTTTTGTCAGTGGCTGAACAGAGCTGTGTGCAGAGCCCCGGCCCTTGTCAGGGGTGCAGCAGGCTTGGTGAGAAACCCGGCGTGGGTTAGTGGGTTTCACAGGCTGTGGCCCAAACCCCGGGGTGTCAGTTTGGTGCAGCAGGGGTGCGGAGGCCCCGGGGTGCAGTGGCTGCAAAAAAAGCTGGGGTGCAGAGCCCTTGGTTTTGTCACTGGGTGCAGCGAGCTGTGTTTTCGAGCCCCCGGGGGTGGCAGTGGTGCAGGAGTGTGTTTTTCAGAGCCCGGGTGTGTCGCTGGAAAACAGAGCTGTTGGGGCAGAGCCGGCGTGGAGCTGGCTGCCGCAGAGCTGTGTGCGAGCCCCGGGGTGGTTTTGCTGGCGCAAAGAGCTGTGTGAGGGGCCCGGGGGGTGTCAGTGGGGCAGCAAAAGGGGGTGTGTGGAGCCCCGGGGGGGGGCAGCGGTGCAGCAGAGCTGTGTGTGAGGTCTGGGTGTGTCGTTTTTGTTGCCGAGCGTGTGCAAAGCCGGGTGTGTCATTTGCAGCAGCTGTTGGGAGGCCCGGTGTGTTCAAATGGGGCAGCAAGGTGTGTTTGCGGAAAACCCCGGGTTTTTGGGCACTGGGTCAGCAGAGTGTGTGTGCAGGGGCCCTGTTTTTGTCAGTGGCGCCCGCAGAGCTG